>CAVNZK010000361.1:600000-805661 GCA_963693345.1 Pieris melete | reverse complement strand
CCATTAAAATCACAAATCGTAATACATACTTGTAAAAATAGCCATTGTTCCTGTATTGCTTGAGTATATGCGTTACAAACTAATTCAATACAAATTTATTAGTATGGATTATACTTTTAATACCAATGCTATTTCGCTTTAAGTAAACAGCAGATCCATTTTTTTCTTCACTACCGTGTGTATCCAATTAATGCGGCTAATTTGGTATCCCTTATCACTGTATCTTGCTCTGCGTATTTCGCATATCATCATTAAATGTTGTTATATAACATATTTTTTATGTCTTCACTAGCCGTTTATTAAGGTTTCGCAGTGTTTTATCTCGTAATATATTTACTTATATGATAAAGAGAGGAGGGTTGTAGGGGGGTGTACTGAACTGAATTGGAAAATTCCTTTAACCAGGAAAATTAAAATACCTTTTGAGTTCTAGAGAAAAGTTGTAGAGTTTGATGATGTCTACAATATATAGAATGATACATGAGGAAGGTTTAATTTTACCGTTTACGGGTCGTGGTTGCTTGTGTGATGCTGGAGCGGTTCGCCTGCTAAAGATAAAAATATATCCTCTTAAAAAAAAGTAATCGGTCTAATTGCACCATAATTAATATGTCTCCTTTTATCACATACAATTTGATAGAAAGGGACTGATTCATTTTTATGAATAAGGAAGGGGTTTGACGTTAAGACGTTAAAAATACCGGGTTGATTTAAATAAACAAATGAAAGATTTGAATAACAAGTGAAAATACTCATTTATTAAATTTAATGGCCGAAAAGAAAACTTGGCTTAAAGATCTCGTTTCTAGTCATTAAATTTAAAAAAAAACTAAGTTTAAGTTATATACTTAAACTTATTTTTTTTTAATTACGTTTAATTACGTAGTAACTATTCCTTTGACCCAAACTTCGTGTGTGTCAGGGCAAAACAGCGCATGACTCGTTGACAGCTGTAGAATTAAAAGATAAACTCGCATCTTACACAAATAGAAGATATTTCTAAACGTTATCTCGAACAAATAAGTGGGGCATAAATAATCGTGGCTCACAGCGATAGACAAAACGCGTAATGCCATGGTAAATGTTACTATCGTGTTTTGGTGCTTGTTTGTATGTCACCATTACGCAGCTACCCTGACTAGATAAGCTCGTTGTGATCTGTTGGCATAACTCAGATTTAGAACGTAAAGTCATTCTAAACATTTGTAATATAAAGTATGGAATTTCTAACACCCGGGTAAATAATAGCATAGCGATTTAAAGGTTTTTTATCATTTTTGAAAAATTAATAGCAGACGGGAAGTACTCCCTATGTCGTAAATGTTGAGATGATATATATTTACTATAATCATCACATTTTGGTTTGATAGAATTACAGTACTAGCTTCTGTTTGCTGCGCGTAGATTTCATGTATTTCGGTAAGTTTTTTATGACCTCTAAAACTCAAATTCACAAGTTAAAATTAAAAAAAAGACTAGTTACCCCTTCCAAAAGATAGTTTAATATGGAGAGGAATGTTCAAGAAACTCTAATCTCTTTTGAAATATGTAGTTTTTACAATATTTTGTATACATTGATTTCATAATTATATGTGAAGACCATGTCTAGTAGTAGTACCTTAGAACAAAAAACCGTAATAACCGTTCTACTTCGGTCATTTTACATAAACCCATAATTGTACACCTAAACCACACTATCTATTGGTGAATCGTTACGAGAACTTATAAACTATATAATGTTTAAGTAAAGAATTAATTATTTGAATTCGTATGAATTCGTAATATTCGAATTTATAACGTAGTCTGATTTTCTATATGGCTTGGCTTTAGTATGAAAGCATAACATTTAGTCTAATACAATTCATATTTATTTAACCACATTAGTACCACCGATACAGTCTGTATTAATTGCCAAATCAGTTTCGTCATGAAAATATAGGAAAAATTAACAAGCATTTAGTGCCACAGTAGCATAACAAATACAGTAATCAAACATAATTGAGATAAGTTAGTAAATAGAGAACCGTGTATTATTCCTAATGATCTTTACGTGACATTCGGAGATTATTCCGACTGACAGCACTTGAGCTCTGTTTGCACAAGAAACTCGTGTTTAATTACGTATTAAAAGTTTTTGTATGAATTATTACGTAATTGCGCAATACACGCTTCATTAAAGAGAAAAGTCAAAACAGTTATAATTAAAAATGACGTTTTTTTTAAAATAAAATCTCGCTGTTGGCCTTAAAGGCCTTTACAGCTCAGCTTGGGCTGTTTTTGCGAGCGTAGCTCGTCCGGAAGGTTGTTTTTCCTGTGACTAGCGCAAGGGCGTCTCCTGTGAGACTCGGACCTCGATGCCGTTCTGCAAATAGTAAATATTTCAGTTTTATAACACCAGTAATGACCGGAGTGAGCGATGTTGAAGGGCTGTCGCAACATCCTAGTGGTGGTGGGTAGGCCACATAGCGCGCGTGGACAAGAACCGATGGACTCGCGGGCTCCTTGAAATGATACCTTGGCAGAACAGAAGACCGCGCGACCTCCCACTAGTTATATTAATATAGGTATTTGGTTGAGAAATTAACGCACTCACGCATAGAAATCTTATGCTATTTAACCCATTTCACATCTACATACAAGCGATATATTTATTCACTATAATTAGTCGCTCCCACGCCATATATTTAAAACAAATATTTAATCAAAACATATTATCGTTCATATTAATTGAGCGATATCATTGTTATTTTTCTTACAAATATGACGTATCGAATGAAAACTTATTATAACTTTTAACGCCATTCCGTCAGCCAATTAACACAATATACTTTTGACGCCGGTTAAAGGTTTTTTCAAGTTATATTTTACCAATATATGTTGTTAAAAAATTCAATATTGCCTACTAGCGTTATATTACAATCTCTTTGTTGATTAAACAATACCAGTAAGAGTCAAATGAGTATTTACTGCAAACGTAGTACGTCAGATTATTTTTTTGATTAATTAAAACCGTATAAAAATAATCTGGTCTTTGTATAAATCGATGTTAAATTTGTATCGTAATAAATTTTTGATATATAACTTGCAAAAAATTGTAATGCTATTATAATTGTATTTCAGTAAAGGTATCTTAATGTTGTGAGTACAATTCAGTATGAAGTATGTTAGGGAAGAGATGGGAAACCTATCTTTTACCTAAAAGGGTTCCGAAATATATTCTTATAAAATCAGTGGCGCTACAACCCCTTTAGATCTGGGATTCAGATCTCAGATTTCTGAGTCTGTATCATGATAATTTTTAAATCTAATAGGCAAGTAGGAGATCAGCCAGTGCCGGACACACGTCGTCGACTTTTTGGGTCTAAGACATGTCGGTTTCCTCACGATGTTTTCCTTCACCGATCGAGCGAATGTTAAATGCGCACATAGAAATAAAGTCCATTGGTTCACAGCCGGAGATCGAACCTACGACCTCAGGGATGAGAGTAGCACGCTGAAGCCACTAGGCCAATACTGCTCAACAATAAATTTACTTTAGACAGAAAAATTGCGAAACTTTATAATCAGAAAGAATCCAGAGTTGGGCGGAAGCTTTCCTGCGCAGGCTCGGACTTTCTTTATCCATTATAGAATATTATACAATTTAAAGTATGATTACTTCTTAACTACAATCTGAATAACATTAATTTTTAATCTAAATTACATACAATATGACTTGTATATTTTCATGAAATATTCCATTACTTTGATTCCGCTTTTTTACATAACGGTTGTGATTCGCACTAGGCCTTTTGTGCTAAGTGTTTCAATGCCAATAACATGATTGTCATGTTTCTATGACGATATATTAGCAACTTATATCTGACCGTTACGATAAATACGTCAGAGCGTTCGTCATGATGATTTGTCATAAAGTATATAAACCTTCTTCTAACCTTATGTTAGTTATATGTATAAGGCGTTATGATCAACGACATATACACTTCGGGACGGGATTCCACATCGTATTAAAATGTTCTCAATTATTATAGAAAAATAGCGCCCCAAAATATTCCATAATCGAACCAATTAGTTACATCGAAACTTCTAGCGAATTGCGAATAAATTGTAAGTTCGGCGAACGTATCCATTGTAATTGTGGTGGTAGCCGTGATTGCAAGAGTTAACACATAATACATTACAGTTTGTGTCACAACACAATCAGGCTGAGAGGACGAATCAGGCGCCGAGGAGCGTAATCTAGGTTAACAGGGGTCAAACGGCATCACAAATTCCAATACGATATTAGACAGATCTGTGGCGCGAATCGACTCTATGTGTGTCTATGGCACTTATTGGCTTCCTTATTGTACCACTTGTTGCTTTTAAAAATGGAACAATATTTCTGACAAAACACAGCAAATTTTTCTCACAGCGCTCGTGCACAAGAGGATCTCTATGATTGTGATTTAGAAGAAAAAATGTTTGTTGTTAATTTTAAAAATGGAATGATTCGGAGTAGGTTCGTAGACTCGATAGTAATATGTATTACCTGTTTAGAGTTGTAAGGCAATTATTGCAGTGATTTTAAGGTATAATTAAATGATAAGAATTTTTAATAAAAAACATGTAATGAGTCTCATTTATTAGAATAGTTTTAAACTCAACGTATTTTTTTTCCTTTAAAGGGCAACTATTTTTTAGCTTAAGCTCCAGGTGTAGAATAAAAACCCATGGGGGTGTTATAATTATTTTACAAATAAGGAAATGGTCGTTAGATACTTTAAGCTAATGGTTACCTTTTAAAGAGGGTCGCATTACGGTTTATAAAAACACTAGGAACATTGACTTGCTATTGTTACAAATACTGAATTACGTATTTAAAAAAAATATTCTAATTTTTTTAATAGACTGGTAATTGTAGTCAAAGACCTAATGTTATGTTTGTGTTATCCTGCAACTATGGGGCATGGGACCAATGTTGTTATATAGAGAAACAAAGCCATGAACTTCGGGCTTTAAGGCATGTGCTAAAGGCGAATGAAGATTTAAATCATAATAATATATACTACCAAAAATACTACTAATTTAAAACTAAATTCATTCAATTCATTTAAAATCAGGAAACCTAATAAATTATGTTTGAAATAAAACCATGAAGCTATATAGTCCGATTTGGCAACGGCCGCTTATCTCAATTGAGATAGGCTATGAACAATTAGTGTGCTGTGATATGACTTTACCATTACCTAATCCACAGGAAATTGATTCAAGCAATGATCTGTTTATCTACGTTCTAAATACTTGTTATGTTCAAACTGCCAAGACGCACTTGATACGTCTTTATTAAAATCTTTTTATCTGATAGTCTGTTTAACCTCATTAAAGCGCAGATTCGCGTGGAGCCTCAATCATTGATTGAGCGTAATCAGTGCCGGCTCATCAACGATGTGCTGACGCAATATCGTCCAATTTATACGTCTAAAGTGGTACGACTTTTCATAGTTTGTATGTTGGCATGTGATTCCCTTGACATTGCGTCTACTGCTTCATTGATCATAAAAATGCTATAAAGTTGTTGATGGTTTATTTTAAAATATGATTATGTATTTGATATGTATTAAATGTCAAATTATTTTTTATTTCGTGTGTGTTCATCGTTGCCTTTTAATAGCAAGCTATACTTTCACAACAAAGTTTTAAGTAAGCAAAAACAAAAGCTAGTTTATTTTGTTTAACTCAAAGCCTTATTTATACAAATATTTTTCATTTTCTATTTATAATTTTACTCTGAATATAATAGTTGTTTTATCTTACAGAGCCTATCATCAGAATTACGTCGTAGTAAGAGTCCACCACGTCGCTCCCCTGAAGAGCGCGCGGTTCCACGTCCGCCGTCTGCGCCTGCGCATGAGCGAGCCACGCATGCGCCGCATCTCTCGCCTAAGAAGGAGGTCTTCAATAACCTGCTAAATAAGGGAGTCACTGGTGAGCTTTTAAGTTTTTGACAGATAAATATAATTTCCATACATATTGTTTAGAACACGAATACTTTTAGAAAGATGTTTGCTTTTGTTTTGTTATATGACCACACACTTCATCTCTTCCAAAAAAATATTTTTATAAATCTAAATATATCGGCACTTGTTTCAATGACCCTACTATCCCAATAAGCATTCACTATATATTAACACAAATATTTACAATGTTCATAACGTATATAGTACCTAATAGTAAAAGTTTTATCCCTGTGGCAGTGTACCTTTAACACTAGTATTTCCTCGCTGTATTGCGATACTTATTCGTTGAGCGAGGAAAGCATCAGCTCTGTGGTCACTGGTACTATCTACGAGGCGCCAATTTTAATCTTTAATTAGCGCCTGTGAACCGCACGGCCCAAGAGTCTCTACTTCAAATCACAAATCAAATTTGGAAAAACAATGATTCTGGACCGGACTATAAAAGTATTCCTGAATTCACGTACTTTTTTTATATTTGATTTAGCCCCATTTGAAAATGATATAAGTAATTAAAATATATAAATCAAAACAGTAAGACTCTTATTTATCTAGGTGAATTGAACAAAAAACGATAATCTCCGTGTACCGACGAATGCACCGTTTATTCGCCGTCACGCGCCGACCCCTTCCTTTGTTCAGCTTCATCTCTGCGTTAATCTTGCCTATAATTGATTTACTGATATCTTTCATATCTTACACGTCAAATTTTAAATTAAAATCGATATTCTTAAGTACGATAAACGTATCAAACAACATTCCGAATTAGGGAATTTATTAAACAACAAAAATACGCAGAAATTATATAAGCTTGTAGGTCTTTAGACATAGACATAACATTTATTACTAACATAAACACACACACATAAATACACATTCAAAGAAAATAATTAAAAAATATAATGAGAGTATTTTTTCCCTCTTTTCCCTTTCGGTTCGTTCCAAGTGTGTAATGCGTGTGTGCTGTGGTTGTAATTGGCCCCGGCTCAGCATTATGCTAAGGAGTAGACGGTTCCCAAGCGCTGCTCTTTCTGGCAGAGACCACAGCAGCTTTTAATATAATTCGTCCATGTGACAACGTATTAAGCAAAAACTACCAGAACTAGCATTAATGTCATAGATATTTATTTGGGATAACGATTAGTCACGGGAGCGTACCTAGTCCGTCACACTTCAAAACGACATGAATTCCATTCAAACGTTTTAATTCTCCACGTTGATTCCCTCCGTAATAATTTCCATTCATTCTCCACTCTTTATGAATCATAATCTCTAAATCTCCCATCTTTTATCCTTGTCTTTATAAAGTAAATCTGTCTAGCTCTATCCCTTTCAAGTTCTTTTACCCCTTAAATCTAATCCGGGACATCCCGTCTGGCCGTAAGGCGCACAAAGCTTAAGCCGGTATACACACGGCACACACACACTCACATTGTGCAACACAAAACACTCAAGCTTATAATAAAGAGTATCAAGTATTATAGTTAAAAACTTATCAGCGTTACGATTCTATAATAAATTCCGTGTCAAAGAATCTAGATACGCTGTTTCAAGCTGAGAAAACTTGTTGCATACAAAAGATATGATATTTTCCCATAAAATTCCATTCGGGATCGCTGGTGAACATGCAAAGTTTTTCTACGCACAAGATATTCACGAGATAAACATAATTTCATTTCTACTTATCGTTACAAAGAGCGCTAAGCTCCGCTCGTCCGATTAGCTTTAAGTATCACCTGTCATATTATACATGCAAATTTCAGTCTTAAATAAAGGGATTAAGGCTCGATACATCGGATGAGAGATAAGAATAATATACTCGTAGAAATAACATACATCACGTGGCCCGCCAAAGACACGGTGGCGAGTTAATACCTAATGCCCCTAATCGGTTGATATAAATCATTATTAATTTCAAGTCGCCTGCGTCGATCCGCGCCGATTAGCGATTGCACAATACCCCACGGATTATAGTGACGTTGGAGATATATCTTTTTGTCAATTCATACCTGGGTACCGTCAGAATATTCATTAACTCTTCGCTTGTTTTATGAGATACTATGAAGTAACATGTTTTGCATTGCTAAAGGTTTTATGAAATAATCTCGAAAAGTTAAAGGGTCTAGAAAAACTACTGCCAATTTGATAGTATTGCTTACTTAGAGTATATAATTTCTACTATTAGAATTTTTTTTCGATTTTCTCACGTTACTCGTGAATAGGTAAAAATATTTTTACCTTTGTTGTTTATTATTCAAAAACTCACAGTTTAAGTAATTTGCTGACGCTTCATAAGCCTGTCGTATATAGATAAGCCGATTTCTTTTTTATACTAAGATATTTTTTATTTGAATAAGGTAAGAAATCTGCAGTTTAACGTATTAAAATTTGACATTTAAAATGAGCACGTTACGATTCAAATAGATAAGAAATTAAAATTTGAAAATTATACAAAGTCATTCATATTTCCCAATACGTATATCATAATTATCATATTTTGTTAATAGTGTTATTCGTTTTTGTTCTGATACGACAACTAGTATGATCAAAATAAAAAAAATTACTTTAGTACATAAATATTAATAGTGACTCAATTAACGTTTGGATTAGCTTTTACATTTTTGTTTGTTTATTATTATTTATATTTTTTCTTTACATTCTACTTTTAGTTATAGTTACTGTATTTTGAGTTTTCTTTTGTTAATTAATTATGCACTTCTTTTTCTTTACCCGCAGTAGGTGTTTCTTTTTTATTGTTCCATATTAGGGTTGCCTGGAAGGGAATCGTTCTTTTTATATATATGATTTTGTATATTAGGTAACGAAGTGTAAATAAATAAATATACATAGGAGCGGCAATTACGTTTGATTTCACTCGCATCGACTTTTAATAATTAATAACAGATTCATTGATTATCCCTCTTGGTGTTCGCAGCCTTACCGGGTGGTAGGGAAAAATATTTTTCCTGGTAATGCTGTATGCATTACCCCGTATGTTACCAATTAAAAAACGTGCTCAATTCCACGTTTCAGCAGGGTAACTCTCAAACCGATACTGCTTAACTGGAAATGAGGTGTCGATTCACATAATTATGTCATCTAACGACGAAACCCAAGAAAATATTATCCATAGCAGCGATTTATCTTAGAATTACGTGTTAATTCAATATTGAAATCGGTTTCGGGAACAGTCGGGATAAGTCTGAAATCATCAGTTAAAATTTTTAGTGTGCATAATTGTGGTGACATAATATATAAAGATTCGCATTTAAATAGAAAACAGATAGCTGAGTATTACATTACGATTAATTATAGTTGATAAGAACTTTGATATTTTTAATTGGATTGGAATTAGTATTTTATTTAAATTAAAAATGCTAATGCGGATGAATAATTATTACAAGATTAGTAATTCTAGAAGTATGTAATACGTTCTTTTGACCAAGGAATTATTAAGCTTTTAGTGTGTCATTTGTAGCAAAACGTATTGAGTGAAAACAGAAGGAAAATTAAAGAAAGTAGACAGTAAAACCGTACTGGCCTGTGATTTTTTTTCCAATATTATATTTTTTTTAAAAGTCCATATAATCCTGTTATTCGGGATTAATGTCGCATTTTAATGCCCAAAGAATGTTTGAAATCGTTCCATATTTGAGTTTAGTCGATACAAAAATTATACCCTAATATTAAGTTTAAGCAAATGCATTAAATTCCCGACAAAGTAAAGTACTTATTAGCTTTACTTAATATCACTATACTAGACTCATAGAAAATTGTCAGTCATAGGGGAGTGTGGGGTCTGTTTTATCTCCGGGCGACACGAGGCTGATCCGTTCCGGATGATCCGGATAATCGTCCCGTTCCACTGTGCGGCTCTATCGATCTATATTACCACTAATACTCAGTTTTAAGCTAAATATTATACAGTAATGCAAAGTCTAATTAGAAGAAAGAATGAAAGAACAAGTTTAAATATGAATTTGGTTTTATAATTTTGAAAGTATATAACGACATATCAAACTGACGATCGTATTTTTATGTATTTAATGTAGTTAGTAAATGATTTATTGTAATATGTTGGAGATAAAAATCCATAAACCGTATAAGTAATGATGTTGCTGTTTTTTAATGAACTAGTAAACCTCTTTATAGTTTCATTCGTAATGCTAACAAAGTATTAATTATGTTGTTTGAACGCTTTCTATTTTGAAGACAGTTCATGTAAGAAGTTTATCTCTTTTGAATAATGTATTCGCTTAAACCTATCTATAAAAGAAACATATATATCCGTAGCTTCGTAACTCTTGCCTATCTTTTACTCAGTGCATCTAAAAGAAACCCAAAAAAAGAATAATGAAGCATTTAATCCAAAACCGGTGTTAACTAAAGAATTTAAATCGTGAAATACAATTTGAAATTTCTAGAACATTTTTCGTATGCGAAAATCCATAATATTCTCGACCTCACTGGGATAAAATCCAGATCCGACGGTCGAGTAATCCGGCTTAGTCCTGATCCGTACGTCTACGTATACGTGTGTGTGCGTATACGTGTTGACATGAGATCTGTGTAGGGTTGCCAGTGGTCCGCGGGATTTGAAATTATGACCAAGTCCTTGACTTAATACTTTGAGATCTCAACAATATCTTTGGTAACAATAAATGAATAACGCTAAGTTTTAATTTTTCACTTAATAAATCTGTAACAGTTCTGATAAAGACTCACTACAGCCACAAGCCGAAAAATGTGAATTATAATAAGTTAATATTTAATATTAGCATATTACTAACATTAGAAATAAATGGGTTTCATATTTTAAAAGATAATCTTGATTATGACAGACTATAAAAATAGACGTTTGACCGTCAAGCCTCTAATCCTCGCCCGTTATATGCGTTCGGTATCTTATTAACTCTTTATTATTTCGCCATATATACACCTGATTTACGTGAGATTTATAACTTAGTTTACTACTCCACGTGGAAATGTATAATACAAAATCTAAGAATGAGAATGAAGAGAAACGTGCCTTACGTGAGATATTAGTCACGGACACGATTTAAGTTTATAAAATTAAGTAAAGACTTATCAAATATTCGTATATGGCTGAAGATTAGTGTGTCAATAACTCATTAGATAAATTATATAAATTAGCGTAATCCATCGTTTTTATTTGAGCATTTGATAATTATATTTGGATGGTCTTTAGTGTTAGTGGAACCGTGTGTACTGCAAGAGCGAAAATTAATCAAATTCCTCTTTGTTCTGACCACCGGACACAAGTCATAAACTACAATTGTCCTTCAATATTTCTAAGGGTTTTAATTATCAATACCTGAGGAAAACAATAAACTTAACGGCGTATTGATTGTTACAAAAGCTGTAATTTTTTTATAAAGTACCTAATCATTTCATATATGAAATTCCGTACCATTAAGTCAACTCTACTTTAAATTAAGTTTTACTATAGTAAGAGCTACGTTTCAGACCAAAGACAGTAGACTGCTTACCACTCAAATTCCAATTTCAACATTTTGTTAGCCCGTTATTCGAATAGCGTTAAGGATATCAAAGGAATGAATCTTCGTCGTCAATATGTTTTGTTACGTAGTTAATGTCAGCTAATAATTAACTAAATATTTAGTCATGGACAAAGGTTAGTTTAACCCTAGAAAGATAACCATATTTTGCTATACACTAAAGATAACCATACGTTATTTTGACCTATATGCGCAAATGCTGGAATTTGTATATCATATGCTTATGAATGTGATTGTCAGCTTTAATATATGCAATTGACTTTTTTAATATATTTTAATTAGCTAAATTTTAAATAAACTAAACACAGCTCTTTTAACACTAAACAACTTAAACATGATGGAGTTTCTTCATCAACCTTATAATTTAAGAAATAAACTTTTAAAATCAACTTTTTAAACTTATTATAAAATGATCAAGCTTAACTATTATTTTTTTATTGATATATAAGGCTAACCCTTCAATGCACTTAGGACAGGCGCTCGACTTATGCTCTCCAGTAGGTATATAATGACGAAAGTATTGTACTTATCTAAGAAACACGACTGTCATCTGATAGCTACTTGGGTCCACTGAGTTGACAGGAACGGCCAGTGCCATGGCGCGTATATAGAAATAAATAATATAGATTTTTCGACGTAGGTTATCTTTCTAGGGTTAACAGAATAGCGGGGCAAATATCAACGCCTTAGAGCTACGTTGTCTTGACCAGTGGCAGTACAGACTAGTTCGTAACGGGGTAGTTCTTAAAACTGGAATAATTTTCTTACGGTGTTTTATATGTAATCATTCACTGTCTAATAGGAAAGTCTTTCGGGTCTGTAACTGAAATGCAAAAGCAAAATTCTATTACCTAGCGGCGATTACAATGTAAATCCCTCGCAAGTTATTCTAGTAGATGCGGATTTTCGTAATCCCACAGGAGATGTATCCCTGTTCCCGGGCGGTGGGCAGCGGCTGCCTAATCCGGGCTCATCCGGATCAGCCACGCTCTACATCCACTGTATATGTCCCATCCTTTGTTATGGCTAGAACTTAGAAATGGACTAGCGCTTGAATGAGGGCTATGAAGGATTTTTAACTACTAATTAATGTTAATATTTTTCCCATATCAGTACCATACTATACGCACTCTTTCAAATGGATAGCTTTCTTTTTCATCACCAAATTGTCTGGCTAATGTCCAACTATTTTGTCTAAAACGTAACAAGTGTTTTGTGGTTTATACATCTTTGTTAGGCATCACTCTTAGGCACTTAGTTTTTATCCTTATTTTCCGTTATACGACTAAACTTCGTCATCTAGTGCGTATTAACTGTAACTTTGTGTAATAATTTACACCGTGAAAGCTGTAGCTGACCAACCCTCATACTCATAAACGTACTGTAAACGCTTTTGAATCTTTTATCCTTTTCATACTCGTGTAATTTTAAAAACTAAACAAACGTGATAGGTGTACCTATCAAGGGCTTATCACGGGGATAGATCGAAAGTTACCTGTCATAAAGGTCCCACTTGACCTTATATGGAGTTTCTATTTTTATTACCAAAATCAATTTTATTTTTATTTAACTATTTTGTATTCTGAAAACGAACCGTTGCTAGCTGTAAGCCTACTTATCCCGCGGGCATTACCGCTGGGCTCAACCTACGGATTATCCTATAGATTTCAATATGAGTAAAAACCTACAACATACAAGTTAATGTAAGCCATATGTGAATGGAATAAGGACTATATTATCATTACGAGCAAACTTTATCGAAGATTTGTTGATATTTTTTAAACTACCTAGGCGCGAGTATTGAAAATTAAAATGAATGTTATTAATTATTTATAACTACAAAACGATTAACAAGACAACTTTTAGACGTTTTCAGCATTCTTTGCGTATTATCTCTTTATTTAGTTGTTTATGTATGATCGGGAAACATGTTTTAAACATTAGACGGATTTAGTTACTGGAACAAAACAAGAGAAGATTAGGTATCTTATTGTATTATTATTCTAGAGGTTACCCATTGCCTGACTATGCTATACAAGTATTCATATTCGTCTTGTAATTTATTTAATACAAGCTATAAATAAATGGGATTTAATTCAGAAATGTCAAAAGGCATATTCGTTATAGTAAAGAACAAAGATAAGGGCGGCTGCTTCATCAATCATAGGGGGATTATCCCTTGCACTTCAGCCCAATTTGTGGCTTGCATTCAGCTTAACGCACACACGAATCCGAGATTATATCAAACAGGTGTATGTGTGGCGTTTCGATGTGTGCGTCGGAATTTTTATTTACACTGAGCTCTTGTGCAAATCAAGGTTCTATAGATGTTTCTATACTTGAATAACTTGTATTTGTATCACTAGAGAAAAGTTCCTTAGCGATATTTCTTGAATTTTTGAATGCAATTAGATATAAACTAAGATTAGGATTTTGGTGGTTATATTTAACTAATCAGTTTATTTGTAATCGACGTCTTTGAGATTAAAACACTTTCATCGTCATCTTTGTAAGGTGATCTTACCGACTCTCATTTAAATTTAATCTTACCTTTGAAAATAATTTTTGCAGAGTCAATTTATATAATTTATTTATTTATATTATTGTATCTTAAAAGTATGTTAAATCCACCGGCAACAAAAGAGGATGCAATCAGCTGATAGATAAAAAATAAGTTGAGTCATAAATGTGAAGGGCGGGATCACCTGGTCATTTTTCAAGATCGACATAAAGTCCGCTGGGAATTCATATTTTTCGAAAATCCGCTTTAAAGCAGCTTTTAATAGAAATCTTGTAGCCCGTATACACAGTAGTCTCTCGGCATAGTTTAATGGCCTATCAGTTGACGTTTGATTTAAAGACTGTGAAACCTTTAACTTCTAGATGGTTCTATAATAAATCTTGACAAAATCCGAACAACTCAGTCCGTTAAATTTCCGTGACTAAAAAACGAATTTTAATATATGTTACGAATTTAAATAAACAATATCAAAAAAAAACAGTGTGAGTTGCTCGGTAAATAAATTGTTATTACAATTTTAAAGTTGATTAAAATTTTAAAGTTTCATACACATTTTAACTCTTTTGGCTTAGGACAGGCTTTGATAGACTAATAAATAATATATCCCTAATTCCTTTGTCTATGGATCGTAAAAACCATAGAAGTGAACGACAAAGGGTCTCGCAGACCCCGTCTGAGGGGCTGGTGGGATTAAACGCGCCCTTAACAAAATCTTAATCTCTACAAAGGGTTAGCAATATTATCTTATTACTCTAACAAGAAATAGACCTATAAAACGCATCGTTTCATTAATTTTAAAACGATTTTCCGCTTACATTCCCTTTTTCTTTTAACAATTTACAGTAAAAAATAATAAAACAAAATTTTAATTGCACAATATTTAATATAAAGAATAATAAAACATAACGACTATGTATAAGGAAGTATACAGATATTTATTTGTAAATTATCGGCAATATGATGCCAAAGAATTTCCTAATAGCTATTAATATTAATAAATTTATATAAAGCAGGTGTAAGCAACATTTCAAATTGGAAATCTTCGGTTCGCTTAAGGCGGATTACGGCAGCTGCGTACGTCCCTTCAGCGTCAACGTGCACAAACATAAATTTAGCTTCAATCGGCCATCGGCCATTAATCGCGGATTCAGTGTGAACGAGCCTTTAAACGCTAAGCTAACAGGGACGCTACAGTAATAAATATATTTTTAATTAATTCCAAGTATAAAGATACAAAAAATCTTTACAGAAATATTTAAGTCAATTCAAAGGATTACCCCGGATTCTATTTTTAAAGTATATGCCGTGTAATATGAAGTGACATAGTATACTGTGTAGTTAATAACATTAACAGAACTAATTAATATATATATGGCAGCCAACTAGCTTAATTTCAATTAACAGCCTAGGCGTTTGTTACAACATTTAATAATGTGGCTGGCTAATGCTTAGGCCATTCGTACGATAGAGCCATTATTTGGCAGCAATAAAAAAGATGAACATAAGAAATAAATAACATTTATCTTAAAATTAAATTGTTAAGTCAAATTCACATTATTATTGGCACTAAACTCTTCCATTGTCGTACTTGTTGTTTATCATGAACATTTGTAAAACATCATCAAAGTTGTGGTTTGCCGACGCCATATTGACAGTTTGAAAAGTTTGACATGCTAATGACGTGACATTTTAATCAATTTTTACAAATAAGTGTTATGTTAAGTTTCGAACACTATATCATGTTACATTCAGTCTTTAAGCGACTATGGACAATAATTCAAATTGTGTGAAACCTTTTAAAGTTTGTGCGTTCTGTATGCATTGTTTTTGGACATCCCTACAACACATATACAAATGTCCACTGCCGATATACGTTCTGATAAGATTCAAATAAGGAATTAGAGAGGGGAATGGGATTTGCGGACATCGTCTTACAAGCGAAGCGGGATTATCTTGGCCTGGAACGCAAGTCGGCCTGGTATGCAAGAAATTATAAGGCTTCTTTAATTTATGGTAAATAATTACGTTACTTAAGTGTTACCAACTAATAAGCTTTGGGGCATTTCAATGATCGTAGGTAGAGAAAGTAGTGGTAATTTTTTCCTGGGTTTTTTAGTGGGTTTAATATTCTTAGTTGAGACTGCGCTATGTCTCCCGACTCCTGGGACAGTTATACTTAGCTTTACTGCGCATTTAACATTGAACAAGATCTTAGGGCTTAAAATGGGTTATCAATAGGTTAATCTCATATATTTGGAATTTTCTGAAGTATTTCCGAACCAATTCGACTTAGGGTACTTTAAGAAAAGAGCGTACCAATTCTTAGAAGGCCGGCAACGCACTCGCGAGCCCTCTGGCATTGAGAGTGTCCATGTTTATCACTTAACATCAGGTGAGCCTCCTGCCCGTTTGCCCCACGTTCTATAAAATAAAAAATTGGATTAAGAGAAAATTTAAGTAAAATATATAAAAATTTCTACCATCGATGTCTTAAGAACTAATTTTGACTTAAATTTGCAATAAATATATATTAAGAACACAACCCAATAGCAAATACTAAAGGTAAAAATTAAAATTTAAGTTTTTTGATGGAAACTGAATTATTTTAATACAATTGAGAAATTAGTATAATGAATTCATATTTCGCGTAAAATGCACTCGATTCGGCTAATGGAGACATCTTGATGAAAAGAGGTCCAAAACATGTTTTTCGAGTGTCCAGTTATGAGTAGACCCACAAAGTATTGACCTCAATATATGACAGCTTTCATTATTAGTTCACTTCGTTGAAACGCCTCATTATAATGTACTTGGAAATGGGTTTACGTAATTTTCTCCGTGTAGGTACCGTTCATGTTTTCAGATAATCTATTTTCGGATTTTTGAGGTTTGGAACTAAAAGAAAGACGAAAGCTTGCGTTTATTGTGATTGGAAAATCGCAAGTAATATCAGACTTAAGAAGATCAATAGCAAAACTTTTTTTTAATATTTGTGTATATTCTTTATAATACATTTTTCTGCAAAAAAAATCGTGACATGTCGCGTGTTTGATTCTTGATGACCAATTACAATCGAAGGTTCTTGCCATCCTTATTTCTATTATTATCATTTTCACCCACATAGTATGACCGGGAGTCGTTAGTAAATTAATGCAATACATTTAATTTACGCAGAATTCATCTCAAATTTTATACGTACAAGCCGGTTTGCTCTTGACGATCAATAAAGGTCTTCTACCCTGAAAATTTATAATCTGTATATTTACGCCGTATTATAAAATATTGTTTTTTCATAATATTAAAATTAACCAATTTGAAATAGGTTAGTAAAAGTTGCTTAACGAAATCTGTCTTTACCTTTTTAGACTACCTCACAAATCCGCTGGCTTATCCACAATTCGCGTTAGAAAATAATGCAGTAGAAAATATGCCTTAATACTATCAACATAAGAATAGTTTTCAAATGTATTTACCGCATATAAGAACCACGACCTACGATAGGGTTGTGCAAATTAGTCCATAGTTTTTACGACTTTTAAATGTTTCAGCAATGAATACGAGTATACTGTTACAGTGAATTCCACCTATACAATGGTGTGGTTTTAGGACTCATAAAATAGTTCAACAAACTCCTCTATTAAAATAACGCTTATTCAATATCTACACAAATAATGTAGTATTATTTGGTACTGATTTAATTTTTTGTTATTAATTGGCTTGTCTTCAGCTTGACCTCCGTGACTTTGGTCTAAACATATTGATTAGCCATTGCGTAGCAAAGTTAGTCGTACGTAACATTTAATTATGGTTGCGTCTTCTTGATATTGAGAAAACAATTTTCTATTGGGTTTTGTGAAGTCATGAATGCAAATCCCATTTTATTGAGTCAATAATTGGGCACTTTATAATAGCAGGGCTGATCCACGAAGGAAGTACAAAAATAGTTTTCGATTTCAAAAGAGTTCAATTATTTCAATGTTTAATCGGCGGAAGCGCACGTTCACGGGTCTCTTCACAAAAGACAATTAAATAATCTTTTTAGTCGATCCGTTAATCTGTTACACCAAAGGGAGATAACAATCGTGCGTATATAACAGTGAAAAAAGCTTAATGTATAAAGAATAGTTTTCCTAAATACTAATAAAGGAACAAATCGTAGACACTATGTATGTATATATATATAATACTATACGGTAATTTAGCTTGTAATAAAACTTTATGCTTTTTTGTTTGTACTTAGACATATAGTATGACAGTATATTTTAAAGACGGGGAATATACTAAAACACTATTTAAATTACTCGTTTAATAATGAATACAATTGCTATTTATGAATGTGTGTTGCCATATCAAAAATTATGTATGAATATAAATCTTATTCCATATTCGTATTGTATGCCGGATAAGCGGGTGGACGGTGTAATCCGGACGGACGCGTATAAAGAGATAAGCTCGCTGGGCGGATTACGTCCGGTTTTTGAATATTTTCAATGTAATTTTACTTTAACAAAAGCTTTCAAATTAATCGTCGATAAAAAACGATTGTCGATATTAATTGCGATGTGATTTAAAATAAAATTTTGAGTAACGACAGAATTTTAACGGGCTTTTGGAGAAAAATTATTTTATAATACGATTTTTATACAGCAGTGTACTAAGAGTCAAAGTTTGGTCTTTGAAGCATCTAGGTTTCCTTTGAGTCGTATGCATTCCCGTAGTATCAAATTTGAAACAATATAAAGACGTAGGTTCTTTGCAATAATAGAGTCGCTCTGATTTTTAATATATTTATATTGAATCAATTGGAGTATTAGTAAGTTTATCAAACAGTATAGAACAGTACAGAATATATGATCTGATTATAATGTGACATATAAATCGTTTACTTTTAACATTACTGTCTTTAAATATATTTCTTTATTAATCAAGATTTATTGCCTATTATAAACATGCGCTCAATGAATACTAGCTTTCATCAAATCATTGACGTCTACTATTCCAATATATAAGATACATATGTACGTAACCGTTCTAGTCCATTTTATTTTAATTGAGGTATCGCGGGTACAATGTAATTTTAATACAATGTATTGATACGCCATATATTACTGTACCAAATCGAATGAAGTATTTTTCGCCGTGACAAATTCCTCTGTAGAGTTAATACGTTTACATTAATTTGATAAGTAATTGATCATTATCCTATAGAACTTCCCCTAAAATGTACAAAGTGCTTCCTGTATTGATATATGGAATTAATCAGAACCTTTTCATCAGAGAAATGTTTGCGTTTTGTTTTTCTGAATCTTTGATGTATCTGCCTTATCCAATAAGGATAATGTTTTGGCTTTATTTCTAATAAAGGTATTTATTAGCTTTTAGTAAATTATGATTTCTTACTATATATTACAAAGCTCAATCGGGGTGCGTGTTAATGCTTTGCAAACCTCAACGCAGATTTTGCAAATCAAATCAATCTATTTGCTTATATTGAGATACTATATTCCTTGTATTTGAGATTATAATCATATAAAATACATCTTATTTCCAGTGTGTAGACATAGTAAGTTTCACCCCGTTCAGCCAGATTTCAATGGGGTAATCTCACCCTAATGAATCTCCAATCCGGATTAGCGAACCCCCGTAACGGCTGAACGGACGGCGAACGAGCGAGGATTAGTTTAAAAAAACTTTCATTATCTCTTTATAATTGCGTATTGATTTAAACAACGTCTATATTGTTTTACAAGTTGTATAGTGTTTTGATTCCAATACCTGTTAGAACAATCGGAAGAGACGTTTAGTTCCGTGATATCTTGATCTTAATTCGGCAACTGATTCCGTCTAATAAATTGTAAGGACCGGGCGACACCGGGCTAATCCCATTGTCGGGCATTAGAAAGGCTTTGTGCGGACAGATCGCACTCACATGCCGAAATTACCTAGCAATTGGTAACCGAGCCGAATTGCCTGCGGGCTCCGCCTAAATCGGCTGCAGACACTTTTATTACCCGGGCAAATCCCGCTGACCCGGGCTTGGGAACGGTTCGCTTTATCCGGGCCGGCTTAGCCCCGGATTTGACGTCGCTTAATCCCAACCCGTGTCGGATATCGCGTCAACACAGGCGCTCTCGACGCGCTTGTATATTAATTTCGGATTTTATTTCGGCTTGCATTCTATAAGTCATCGAATTTCATTCTCTCGGCCGTAATGAAATAATACAGAGCTTTATCATGATGAAATAATGCAATCTCGTCAAGAGTAATCCGCATCTATCACTGTGACACGGGATTACTCGCAATGCATCGCACACAGATATTTGAACTCAATAATATAAAATTGTATGCAAAAAATGAGTAGATTAATTTGTGTTTTCATTGGATGGTGCGTTATGCGAAAAATTGAGCTGCCGAGAACAAAATGAAATGATCGCATCGTATTATTGTTCTCTGTCGGATTGTCTTTTATATTGCTTAATTTCTTCATGTATACTGAATTAAAAGTATTCGATGTATGCGTTTTAATTATTTGGTACGGCAACTATAAGCTTTGACAAAACTCATACAATTATTAGTACACAATAAAACTAATTAATACTCTGATAATTATAAACAGAAATGCAATTGAAAAGATGTATTAGGATATTAAATGAGTAAAATGGAAGCGCTGCGTTCATCCGATTCGCCGAAACACATAATTATATTCGCGTTTAGAAGCCAAAATTATATTTGATGGCGAAATGAATAGTCGCCTATTCCCATTTTAATGAGGATTATAGTTTCTAGTGCATTTAGAGCACTTCGCGCGGTAAAATTAATTACTAAATCGGGTCTGGCTGCCTCGCGGCGTCGGCGTTGGCTAAACAGTGTTAGTTAGAACACAATTTCAATTTCGTTAATCTAATCTCTTGTCGACTCTCCTGTTTAGAGAGCTTTTATAAACATCGTTTTATTTAACTTTAATGAGACCACATGTGAGCTTTAAAAGCTTTATTGCGATTTGGCTTGAAATACTTGTTCGGTACATCTGATATTAAGTGATACCGCCACCAATGGAGTCTCTCAATTCCAGAGGGCTCGCGAGTGCAATACAGGCGACGAATTGGTACGTTCTTTTCTGGATGGACCCTAAGTTTAGATTAAGATACTATGTATATATATATATATTTTTATATAACATTTGGTTCTGCACTTCTCGCACGCATCATGTTTCTTTTTTTTAGTTTTTCTCTTTGACTAGGGTTGCCTGGAAGAGATCGCTTATTAGCGATAAGGCCGCCCGTTGCAACCCTTATAATTTTTTTGTATTGTGTTACATTCTTTGTTTTTTGCAACGAAGTGTAAATAAATAAAAAAATAAAAAAAATAAGTAGAATTGGTTCGAAAATACTTCAGTGGGCAGCTGATTCCACATAGTGGTTGTGTTACAGCAGCTATAATTATTTTGCTTATATGCCTATCGTTTTAATAAGTCTAAAATATTTATAAAGCACAGTATAACAAATATTAGAAACTATAAAACTTTTGAACATGAACTTACGTTCAAATATACTTTATTACACCTATTACTATATTAATACAAACTAAATAAATAGCTTCGTAATGAAAAGAGATTAATAAAAGCTTTTTATTCAAACCACCGCACTATCATATCAGCCCTATTGCCAATCAACGTGTCGATTCAAATTTGTATCTAAAATCACTAATGACCGCCGCTCGCAACTAAACATTAGGACAATTTAGACGATAATGCCGCTAAGTCCGCGTACACACAGGGCGGCATTACCGCGCGATGCTAATTAGTCGGCCGGCGTGGCTGCGGCCTAACAATGAGCTTTTAACTTTTCAAATGCCCTCGCTAAGTGCATTCTGATTATTGAACGCCATTTTAACCGCTGATTTAGAATTGCGGTATTAGTTCCATAACTGCCCGCTTTATCCAACTATTAACAAATCTATAATCCCATTATTTTAGTGCGGAAAGCTTGCGGTACGCAGTCGTTTATTAAAGTTAAAAATCTATGTAATTTAAACTAAACTAAAATAAGGATTTTAAGCATGTTAGTTATGTATCTAATCAGACATTAAAAACAACTGTATTTTTGTTTTTTAAATACAAATTCATTCATTAACAAATCAGGCATTAAAGTTCAGAATATATACGTAATAAATTTAAATTAATTAATTATTTATCTGCAATTACTATGTAAATCTGTGGATGTCAGTGATTACTGAACGTTACGCGATAGAAGTTGATAATGTATTAAAATACATATATATACCAATTTAAAATATATATATCAAATATATATTAGGTATATAGGTCTCTAGATTTTTTTTGTGAAATTCTGATACTGTCCTTGGATGTTCCATGAAGAATATAATTGAAAATATAATGCACGTCTGACAAAGTTACGCAATGAATTCTCCGTATTAAAGGACAATAGATGTGTCATCAATTCCTTGATTTAGTGAATGATAAAGTAGAAAGAATTTATACAGCATATAATTAATTTTATATATTATATTTTAAATTGGTGACCTTTCAACCCTTAGTTACGTTAGATTTCTGTATCTGTTTCGTAATAATTTTTTCATCACAGAAAGCTGTGCTTGACACGCGCCGTCCACCATACGATCCGTGATTGGAAATCACGACCTCGGTGATAGGCGCACGCACAAGCCATTGGGCCAACGATGCTTATTAAAACGGGAGTAATATTTAAAGAACTTTATTTCTCGATACAAAATTATATTTTATTTACACGACAAACTTCCTGATATTCCTTGAGCAATTTGCTCGCTGCGTGGCACGTGGCGTGGTCGTGCATTCGAATCCCGGCTATGCACCAATGTACTTTTATAAAGTTATTACATTTTATTTACTTAGATGACTTCCTACTTGATAGTACAGTACATATTTACAACGTGTTCCAGTGTAGAATTACTATTAATTGAGATTTTTAATTTAATACGAAAACTTTAGTAGTAATATTTCAACGGACACTGTTTCTGCTCTGTAACATGTGGATATAAACTTTGAGCGTAGAAGTAAAAGCTTCCAAATTGTTTCTAATCCAATATCCAGTTAGTTTCCCTAATCGAGTTACTTTGACGGCCCGGTTAACCGGTTAACCGACGAGTTTTATTTATAACAACGATATGGAGCCTATTATATGTTTAACTAACGAATCTGTAAAATATACATATATATTTTACGTCACACGCTTAACTTACAATCCGTATGTAGCTCATTAGATTAAGATTAAGTGAGCTTTTTATACCTTCTACCTTAATATGTACTACTGAATGCAATATAGTTTACCATCACCCCTACGCAATTTAAATTTGTCCAATATTTGAATCTGACTAAATATATTCTATTTATTTTCACATTATCACAAAGAAGTCGCTAGTCAAAGTAACGTTGAAATAAAACTAAGTTGTGTAACGAAACGGTCAAGTATGAGTACATCTTAGCAAACAAATATGAGCAGTGGCTTGCGGGTAAGCCCGCCTAATCCGCGCCCTATCCGCCCGCCCCGCCGCCCGCCTTCCGTAAGACGCCTGTTTCTACTACTACGGCTTCACCTTACTCTATTATGAACAAATTGTTTGGACCAATTCTAATGAGTATTAACTAGCTTATCTTAGTTCTTGTATCTTCACTATTGAAACTGAAATAAATAATTTGATTAAATATAAAAGCCAGTACACACACACAATTATAATTAAAAAACTTTATTGACAAAATCATTATCCTAGCCTAGGTAACATAAATAACAAAGCTAAAATTATTAAGACAACACAATGGACGCGAATCGAAAATTGTATAAAGTATTCAGTATCGTATACTCTGTCCAGTATAATGAACCTATTTCTCTATGAAATGTATATAGTTACGCTTAGATTAAAGCAAACATACGTAGGGTCATAGGTAAGTGATATTTGGAAATTGTTTTCGAGGCGAGCCTGGCCTCTGCGGCGGGATTAAGGAAACCGGAGCACATCGGCACAGATTAATTATTTATAGAGGCCCCACTGGCCGGCGGAGGTTTAGCTCCCAGACGTTCACCGAGTCCTCTCTCATGCAAACTACACGTCTTAAACCGAAATTGGCCAGTAACATTAAATATTAACAAATAGAGTTCACGTGCGAGATATTAAAGTCGCTTTTCCTTTGACTGAATAATTAAAACGCCCTTTGTCTTCATTGTCCGTGAAGATCCCGGGTCTGCGATGACCACCTTGTCATGGCGAGCTTCGCTTTAAATCTTCCCTGCGTCTTTGGCGCACTTAATCCTTTAAGTCCGGCTGGCTAAAAGCGAATAATGTATTCGCTCTGTTTATTGAAATTTACTATAGAATTATACGCCTATGTAAATATCGATTCGTGTTTTAATCCTTAAGGCGTAGCAAAGCACGTAATATGTAGAAACCTTCTTAACCTAACAGGATTATCGTGCAGAGGCACGCATTTCAGGGCCGGATCACTCCTCGCATCGGCTAAGGCACAGATTTTATTACACAAATGGGATTAATACACGAACGCTCACATCGTTACATAAGTAGGCGACTAAATAACACTCGGCGCTCGCTAAACAAGGGCAACTCAAAGTCGAATACATTTGCTCGGAGCGAATTAATTGTAAGAATTTCCGAAGCGATGTCAATTAAAATGAAAACAAGTTGCCGCTTCAAAAAGGCCATTTATTAGAGACAATCGCGGCTCCCGGCGAAAGGTGACAAACGACGTACGATAGCAAACATCTAAACCGAAGTTGTTTGACGCCAGCCAGCCGATAAGCGTGCCGTGAGTATTGTGGCGTTCGCGATCTTTACAATGGTGTTCGTTTCGCGAGTTTTCACCCACTCGTAAGTAGGTAAATGTGTTAACGATTGACAAGGGACAGAACAAAAGGCAGACGCCATGTATTCATAAAGTTACCGCATCACCAGCTCAGATAACGATCACGTTTCCTTCTTACGCCCCGCGCTTGCGTTTAAATTAATTATAGGAACATTGATTCAAATATTATGTTTTTATTTATACAAATATAACCTAATCAAAATATGTTAAAAATCTATTGGTATTTAAAAAAGTTTTAAGTATTATATTGCGAATCTTTTTGACTGATTTTTTTAAATTAAATGATAGATTAGATAAATGAAAGTAGGTCAAGGTAGCAAATAGTTTCTTAATTAAAACGTGCCGCCACCCCTTGACAGATTGTAATAATTGTTTATTTTATCTCAAGCGTATGGGATGACAGCTTCCTTACTAGGGATACATTTCAATCAAAACAGATTGAAGATTACACTACCTTTAAAACCCCGTCTTTTAATCAAAATTATCAGGAATTATTTTTTAAAAACCCTTAATTCTCGACTCAGCTATCTAAAACCTGACATATCTGAGTTTTCCCTATCGTAGCATTACGTTTATATAATGACTTTTTACCCTAAATTAACAAGTATGAAATACCACGTAAGAAAAGTAAGCTGCGTTGAATATGAGTTTATTTTGGTATTGTGAAGTAAAATCTAGAGCTTAAAGTGCAATATAAACGCGAGGCAGCTTAAGCAGAGCTTCAGGTAAGCTCCACTATGTGCCTCTAAGACTCAGGTGTCAAGTTGCTTTGTACGGTCACTACGAGACACTGCTTTGAATCTTTAATCCTGGCATAGATTATAAAACGCGTGGAAAATTTTGTTATTAAATGGTGGAAAATTCGATTTTAAGTATGCAAATGTTTGCCTGAATGTGTCGGTAATAAGATCGAGCATAGGGTAGGTTTATCAGAAATATGTTTGTATTAAATTTGTGTATATGCTTGCCAAAGACAGGGGAAAGTGGGGGTAGTTCTGCGGCGACATTAACATGACCTTCAAAAATGAAGAGCGCGACTGAAGAATATCGAATATATTTTCGAAAATATTTTATTCATTTTTTCTACATTAATATTTGCTTAAATATAATAGCTAGCCCTTCGTGTTTGTATTACATTTCGATATATGTACTTCCTTCCGTAGTTATGTCGAAATCTTGGGATCGCGTCGTACAAAAACACAATATTGAAGTTAGAATCGCTATCGGTTCGGAGTTACATAGATTCTGAGCACTGGCTATGTAAACTTATTGCTTATACGTTTACGACTAACGTATTCTATGCCCTGTACAGAAAATATTTATTGATACCCTTTCAATACTTAAACACAACAGAGATTTATAATTTACACTGGAACGTTTTTTTGCATTATTTGAACAAAATATGATTACATATAAACGTCACAGATAAACGTACGGATTTATGACTGATTAACATATATAATCTTAATTCGTCGATAGATTATCGATAATACGCTTAAAATTTGGCAGATTAAGGGGAATTACTATTACAGTTATTTGACTTGATTAAGAATGATAATAATTCTGTGACTTTCTTAGAAAACCCGTCTGCTACGAAAAAGCGTTAAATTTTTCGGGTTGGTAGATAGTCTTTATAATATTCAGTATTAATGTGTTCTATTTATGTATTGTAAGAAGTCACAGACGGCAAAATATATTTAAAATTTTATCCCGTCACAGTTTATCTATTCACATAGATTGATCGATTTACATGAATCGTGACATATCCATCTATACTGTGATGAGCAGTGTAAAGCTCATGTCTTCAGTGTGTAAATGATATCCATGAGAACGTAGGTTCCATTCCCGGCTATGCAGTAATGGAATTTCTATGTGCGCATTTAATACTTATTCGTACGATGACGAAAAACATTGTGGGGAAACCAACATGCCATAGACCCAAAAAGTCGACGGTATGTGTCAGGCACTGAAGTTTGATCACCTACTAGCGTGTTAAAAGCAAAAACAAATGATGCACAAATCTGAGGCCGAGACCTTAAATGGTCGCATGTTTTTTTGAGTATAGGTATTGCGACGTTTCGTTTTTGAAATAGTTTACGTATATAAATCGAATGATGTAATCGTGCACTTAAATCGCCTTATCAAGTTCATGTGCCCTCTTGAGATTAAAAATAATTACATAACTTAATCAGGGGTCAACGCCGAACGGTTTTAACGGGTTAATAAAGCATCAAGATTATTTTTATTTTCTACGCCTAAAGCTAACCTTTGAACTTCGTTTTGATAAGAAATTGCGTTATTTCATGCTGATTATAAATTTTAATACATTGAACTTCTATTACATTTTATCTATTAAATGGGTGTGGAGGTTTTTAGAGTTACATTTTTCTAAAGAAAATAGTTTTAAAAATTAGCAATGAAGTGTATTTCAGTGAATTAGAGGAAAAACTTATTTTATTAATTTATTTACATTGTAGCGTTTTTATATTAAATCAGATATCACAAGTTTCTCTTTCTTACACATAACTCGTGACTGGTAATATATTACGATAGATTTGTTGAGAGAATTTTACACAATTTTACCGGAATAAGGGACGGTCAACCCGATATTTACGTATATTTTACAGTACTTAATAATGCAATAGATCACATACCTGTAGAAACAAAACAAGAAAACATAAAACTTTTATAACAAATTATGAATAAAGCGATATATTTTGTATGTGAAGATTCGTTAAGAAACAAACCCACCTCCGAGATTAACATACACATAACCACTTAACCACGAAAGGGGTTGACGGTCATAACAAATAAATATAGTACTACATAAAACTTCTTTAATGAATTTATACGCAAATTTGATATCGTACAGACAGATAATAAATATCTGATATTACGATTTAAGTGTAACATAAATTATATTATTATTCGATTGTTATTTTTAAATTATGTCCAATGCCGTAACGTAGCGTCTTCCGTGGACAACTACATTCTGTTAATTTTGTGTCACGGTGCGCGCGCGTCGTAAAATTGCACTGTCATCAATATTTCATAACGCGCCTAAAGAAGTATAACTTCAAAAATAAATACTAGATAAATTTGATAAGAAGCATATCATAATTAAGGTTTTATTTAACTAAATCAAGCTTAATAGTTAAGTTAATTAGTGATGATATGCGATTAGTGATTACAGCTTAGCTTGGACATAAGATTATCTGCGTTATTAAATTAATAATATTAAAGTACTAATTTTCTATCTAGGCTCTGATATGACATCGTTATAGATCAGAGTTTAAAGACATAGTCTTGAGAATATTTTCAATTGAATTTTTTAAGGTTTGTTAAAATGCTTTTGACTTTTAGGTAGGTACATATATTGGTCACCTATCCATCCCACCACCACATCCATCCACCATCATAAAAAACATACACTATCCTAACAGTACTAAGCCAATGTGAATTTCGAAATTAAAAATAAAATATATAATTAAATACGTAGGATACACAATATCACTAATACTGTGAACTCGTTCTGCGAACATATAAGATGTCAATTGTGTCGGAGACATGTCATGTCATGCAACATACGTAAATCATGTTTATTGGTATGTCCTAAGTAATATTCTGTACAGATCATAATATAATCGTTTTGTGAAAGAATGCATTACGATTTTAATATCAATTACATATAGGCCATTTAAGGTCAAAGTCATGGAAATGTTGCTTACGAAATCACCCATAAAAAAGTGCGCGCGTACAAAGTACACCAAATCTAGAACTTTAGATTTCCGAAACTTAGAGGGAGGGGAAAAGGAAGATATGTCAGGAATTTAATGAATTTAATTGTCATTAAAATATGAAGTGTCGAAAATTAATACTAATAATAAATTTAATTTATTTCTTCGATAGTAAAATCACGTGGCATTTTAATTTGCAATTCGTCATTTGGAATTTCAATCAATTATTTTGCATACAATTTAAAATACTATTATTTAATAAATTCTCTTTACGAAATTTTAATTTTAAAAATAGAATTTTTAAAAGGTAATTCGCCCTTCTCACTCTCTCTCAATCGTTCTCAATCGCTCTCTCCCTTTTCTTGGACAAAAACGCTGCACATCATCGTGACGTTTTTAATGTTACCCACATGCGCCTAAAGAAGTTTCACTTAATAAACTAGTATAAATTCTTATAGAAATAGTGAGTATATTTTTCATTATTGAAGACAGGTTAATCTTAATCAAATGAGTAGTGGACGCCTATGACCAAAGCCGTCAGGTAATCCCTTTACAGACCCAAAAGTTTCGCCAGACGAACTAATGCTCACACAACAATGGCTGGACTAACCTGACCGAGCTTAGTCCGAATGTCTAATATGATCAGTTTCACTCACTGTTTGTTTTAATTAACAGGTTATCATAAGCCATGCTGATATATCCTTTTTTATACTGAAGCTTTCATTTAAAAATCATATATTTATTATCTTTAATACATTTTCTTTGTTTGTTAATACCATCTGTATCTGACGTCTGATATATACACGCTGACCAGTATAACTTGGTCTTCAAGTGGAAGCACATCCTACACTAGTTTTAAAAGTCTCTTGAAAGAAATATATTCTTAAAGGATTCTTTTGAACTTAATTAAACGCCTGCTTAACTTGAGAATAAAAAACTCTAGAAATTGGTTCCTTCTATACACGCCAACTTGTACGCACGTGCTATTTCGCCGAGAATTCCAGGATCTCTTGCTTCTTCGCACACTCACTAAAAACACACAATTTGAATTAATGTTACGCATGCATAACAGTCAATGAATAAGCTGATTTTTGATTTGTAAAATTAATTGAAAACTATTCTGTTCAGTTTCTATTCAATAAGAAATAAACATCAAAGAAAAATCAAGTATTTTTCGGATGTGCCAGAAAAAATAATTTTTTAATTGGTCTAGCCGTCTTTGTGTTAATTAATATATGTGTAACGTGGTGAGAGTGTTTCCTTAATATTTTTTCTCCTGTACCTGTACCTATTACACATACATACATACTTATTTTTGAGACAATTCAAACGACTTAGGATTGAGAATCGCATAGAAAGTATAATACAAATAAAGCTTACAAATATCGATATGGACTGTTCTGTTGCCACACAGCCTGTATAACCGACATTAAGACAGGACATTAGCTGGCTTAAAACGGGGTATGCAGTCACGAATGTGGTTAGCCAGTTTGTAGGCTTCAGCATCCGTCACGCGATTTATCCGATCTAAATAGATCATCGCTCACGAATGATACCTGAACACGCAAATCCTATTGAATCCCTATCCGTAATTATAGCATACATGATGCGGTATGTATTGTAACGTTAATCGCATGGTAAGTGACAATAAAGAGTAATAATTATTGTGTACAAAAGTGTTTGGGTGTTTCGCAATACGGGAATATATTACTTCTGTTTTTATGAATAATTTTATAATATTTGTTCTATACACAAGTGCTTTGTAAAAACTTTTTCTAAAATAAATATTTAAAGAAAATTGGTATGGTCGTTATAAACTTAAAAAAACATTTTCTGAAACTTGTATTTAATTGAACTTGTATTACATGAAAAGACCTTAAGTAACTCTAAGTGACTCCATATTAGCCTAGTAGCTGCTGTGCTCCATTGCTTCTATTTAAACACAAAACATCCAGTATGTTCATAGGATTGAAACGTTTAAAATGTATAGGTAATATTTCAAATTCTATAACACATTAAATGAATCTATAAGTATTTTTTACTGTATACAAAGCAAATCCAGATTTTTCGTAGCAAAGCGCTACGTCCACGTAGCACTACGATCTGTCCCTCACATTATTACTAAAGAAATATACAAACATTCGTTAGCATAGACTAGGTTCATAGATGCACGATCATTGTCATATATGTGATTATATGTGTTTGACATTCTCCCTTGCTTCATCCACCCATTACGTAACGTAAGATTAAGTTTTCAGTTTCGCACATCAACGTCTCGAAAGTCCCGTAAAGTTTTAATTCTAACTTATACATCGCTCCTTGACATCGGTGTACCCTTTTGTTAAAGACTGAAATCTTTTCAAGAGAGCTTAGATCGAGTAAGCTTTGCAGCGAGGGAACCTAATTGCTATTTTATGTTATGCGCTAATGAACAATGTAGCGAGCTAAGATGCAATTTACTGTACAAGTTCTTTGGAGATTAGCGATATGTTCTGTTTCGATACCCTCTAATCCGCTATTGTTTGGGTATCGGTAACCGTGATTTCCTTTATATTCACTTTAACGTTGAGCCGAGCATCTTAAGTTAAATAATATTGACAGATGACACACATCGTCGAGTATTTGTCGTAAGACATCATTACCTCCGTCGTTCCACAAGTGAGCGTTTTTAAGGCAATTTTTGCCGCGTACCACCACTCCATGGACACACTATAACTAAATATCAAGATCCTCCGTCCATGGACACACTAAAACTAAATATCAAGATCCTCCGTCCATGGACACACTATAACTAAATATCAAGATCCTCCGTCCATGGACACACTAAAACTAAATATCAAGATCCTCCGTCCATGGACACACTATAACTAAATATCAAGATCCTCCGTCCATGGACACACTAAAACTAAATATCAAGATCCTCCGTCCATGGACACACTATAACTAAATATCAAGATCCTCCGTTTTCGTAAATATAAGTCATATTATTCATGAGATAATTTCCTTTTGGTTATTCATGGTGAAACCCTATATTAATAAAGTCAGTTGAGCCTTGAGATTTAACTGACCAAAGGGTTTTGAACTAAATCACAGTCATAATAAAGCATAGGTGTTATCCTAACTACCCGTTAAATCTCCGCCATACTTATTTGAAAACTATTGAAAGTTTCTAGTAATGCGATTTAATCCCTTCCCACCCATATAGTACTTTAACCCAAAATCTGAATAACGGAATTTTAATTACTCAACGAGGGACATTGTTTTCAGTTTATTCCGTTATCCAAACTCGTATTATGAATTTGTGTTATTATTTTCTAAGAAACCTTTAAGTTTCATATTAATATATATAAACTAGTAGACTCGGCCAAGCGTTGCTGTGGCTAAGGTTTTTGTTACGGATGTTAAATAGTATCTTATGTGAAACGTTGGTACTTTCAACACAGCGCGGCGCCATCTGTTAGAATTGTGATTTGTGACTGTCAAATAATAACAGACAAATAATTAGCAATAAATTAAAATTGCGACTATAATTTGAGATTTAAACTATCCTATCTCTCAAGTTGGATCGAACTGCACATGGTGTGCAAATTTGATTGATATCGGTTCGGTAGTTTAGGAGTCCATTGAGGACAAACATTGTGACACGAGATTTATATATATTAAGATAGGGCCTTGTAAACATAAAGACGTTTTCTTATAAACTCAAATATTTATCGAAAGCATACAATAAAATAATGTTTTAAAAATTCAGTCTTTGGTGATTTAAAGCAATTAAACGTAGCTTTTAAGCAAATTCTTTTTACATTAATGCAACATCATAAAAACGCAACGAAGCAGCAAGAACTATTTAATATCGTGGAAAGACTCGCAAAGTGCCGGTAAAAGCAGCGCCCGACAAAGAGATCCACGCTTCGACAGAACAAGGATTAATTATTATTTTAACATTTTCTTCTTTTTTTAACGCCGCCATGGGCAAGTCAAAAGCATTTTCGCTTGAAAAGTTACTAAATAATTAAGATGCCTTCTTAACGACAGTGTTTCGACGTCGTCTGAAAAATTTCAGGCGTCGAACCTTATTTTCACTTGAATGGACATTGAAATAATAATCAGCTTTTGCTATTAGTTATTTGAACATAGTATTTTCTTGTTAGTGGTTTATACGGTGAATACTAAAAAGTAAATAAAAAAAATACCTATAAGTAATAAGTTGATATTATATAGTTTAAATAGAACAGTGTTAGCGTAGGGCCTTCAGCGTTCGATTCTTATCCCTTAGGTCCGTAGGTTTGATCCCCGACTTTCTATGTAACATTCACTCGAACGGACGGAAAACATCGTGTGGAAAAAGGCTTGCCTTAGATCCAAAAGTCGACGTGTGTTAGGCACAGGAGGCTGATCACCTGCTTACTTACTAGATTGATAAATGATCATGAAACACATATATGAAGCCCAGACCTAAAAAGGTTGTAGTGCCACTGATTTATTTTTTAAGTAGTTCAACGCCTAAGCTCTTTATATAACTAGTCGCAAATATTACCAGCCCTAAACCTTTTGTAGTTTTAGAATTTAGCAATTCTTTTAAAAAAAATGTCTGGTTTGTGGCAATTAGGATGGGATAACAATTATTTCGAAGGTAACTTTATATGAATTTTCATGTAATTTGTAACGCAAACATCATTGCAAACAAACAAACGGACTTTACTACTCCGCTTAGATCTTTTGTTTGTTTTTTCATCTTCATTATAATCTCATGCATACTTTATTGTTATAGGTAAGACACTACCAGTACACTGTGTGGTGGAAGCAGTATCCTCTCTCGAGAAAGGTGCATGGAGAAGACGGACAGTAGTTGAGACTGACAGCTACGTCATCATCCCAGCAGCTACTGCTTTCCATGAGCTGGTTCCAGCCGCCATGATGAGACTGGGATACCCACACGAATTGGCTGCCTCAGCAAAAGGTATATTTTGTAAAATATACGTATATTATGTATAATACACGGTAAAATTTCATTTATAAAAACACATATTCAAGTAATACATATATCAAAGATAAATCAACTATGCTAATATGGGTATATTCATTTCGGGTTCGATAACAGGTGAAACAAAATTTATTTCTGCATCAATTAATTTACAAAAATTATGAATGAATTGGATGCTGGAAGGATACACGTCAACTGGGAAGTTACACGTCTTCAAACACACAACAAAAGTATTTAAATAAAATATTTTTTTAAATCGAAAACATGAATATCGCTCAAAATGAGGTCCCAACGTCTAATGTACCTGCTTACTTTGGAGTTTTTATTAAATATTATTAAAATGTATTAACAGGATCAGTAGTAATAAACAATTGGAAGCCGCTGCCCTTCGAGCGAATCTCAGATGGTCCTCTGGCGACTGTTGGTGAAGTTTTGGGTGAACTTACCACCGTGGCCACCCTCAGAATCCAATTGTTGAGACCCCGGCTCACACCGCTCCAAGACATCAAGGACAAATTGTTGAGACTTCTCCTGGTGCAGAGTCGACCATTGCTGATGTCCACTGGATGCCCTTTAGATGAGGTAGGGGTGGTTTTTCACATATTTTAACGCCCTCTTGTATTGTCTGTCATAAATTTATGTTCAGTAGTGTTTTACTTTATTTACTAGATTATTAATACGCGTTCTTTAATATCAAGTCATTATTTAAATGTTTCTAAATTTTATATATTTTATAACTAGCATTACCAGACTTAATATATTGTAATATAATCCCTAAACTAAATTCATCATAATCTTTTATCTAAAGAATATTACATATTTGACGCCTTGGCCCTTAAACTCTAGACCTGAATCACAATAGTAACCTTGAAATTAATGTAAAAATTATGGTATGTTAAAACCTTCAGTTAATAGTAGAACTACAAGTATATTAGTTATAGTGTAAGTCAATAGTACTAATAACACTTAATAAGTAGAGACTCTTTTGAGCCTGCAACACAAACATTTTTTTTTATAATAAACAACATCTCATAATCTAAACACTTGTCATAGCGAATAACATCAAACGAGGCATTAACCAAACCGGCGACAATACGGTCACGCCACACTGGCTTCATCCAGATTTCCACTGTCCTGGTAATGTTACGTTTTAATACCTGATTGTAACCCCGGATCGGTATACAATGAACCCCCTTTCACCCCTTATTACTGGAAACCCATTGTTTTATTTAAGCCCACAACTGAATAGCACTCCAGCCACATTGAAAATATTTGCTAGGTAAATTATTATTTTAATTGAAATTAATTAGGTAAAATGCGATCACACTTTTATTAATATTCTCGATTATTTAATTTAAATCAGGACAGTGTAGTCTGTACGGATACGCGCGATTTTCACCTCTAAGAACATGAGTATGTACGTAGGCATAAATTGATTTTTTGGTCGCAGCTTGCTTACAGTGATGCAAAACTATACGCATATGCTTTATCGGCCCGTGTTAGTAACAAATAGAATATCCATTAATCATACGGTAAGTAGTTGTGTTGTAATTAAAAATCAGTGAGCAATAGTCCACGACTATTACACGGTCTGTAGAAATATACTGTGGTCATTTAGTTATGTATTAATCTTATTCATAATTAGAGTATTGACGATATTCTTAACTTACACAGTAATAATAATAATGTTATAGGTACGGCACCGCTTTTTATATTTTTGAATGTATGTCAATTATATCAAGATATGTTTGTCCTAATTTTGGGGTCCAAAATAAATAAAAAAAATTAATATGGATAATTTGAAATCTAAAATAAACATGTCTACATTTTCAGTTAAGAACACAAAATATATATTTTTATATATTTAACCTTAAGGAAAATACTATAGTTTTGTTTGATGCACTTTATAATACAATTCCAAAATGAATGATAATCTTAGATTAACTATCTATATAGGTACTTGTTAATATCGACACAATGTTTTACATTTTCGTGACATTAACAAGTAGAAAACATCAAAAACTCGTAAGTCTCAACATAATATTTTAAGTCGTCTTAACAATTACTTGACATACAAATGAGGAGCTCATCTGAGTGATGGAGACAGATTATCAAAGTCTTGTTAAGTAGACGCGTATTGGGGCTCGTTATAATTTACAAGGTAACGCCTAAGTCGTCTCTAATAAGGATCAGTGGGAAGAAAGCGCGCTTGTTTTCCGTGTAAGATTATTTTATATGTTGTTATACTTGTTTATTAATACAATCTATTCATAAATTATTAGCGTAACATTCAAAAAACAACATTTCGAACGTCTACAATATTCATACATTAATTTAAAAAACAAAAGACAGTTAAAGAACAAACGAATCTTCAACATTGTGGATAGAAAAAGCTTTGTTTACTGTACAAATAGTTACAATAAAGCATAATGTAATTAATAATGTAACAAAAAATATATCTGTGTAATATGTATATATGCATTAATAACTACATGCAAGGAGTAACTTTAACAAAAAAATCGTGTAGTAGCAAATTACAATAAATATTCAACAATACAGAAAACTAATGTATCATTACGTAATCTAGATCCCGATGCAAAGGTATAATATCTATACAAGATCTTCATACATATTTAATTGAGTTTGAGACTCATCCGCGCATGCCTTATTATATTATATAAATATCTTTAGGTAATACAAAAAGGCTTAAGGCTTACTCGTAATACGAGAGCTTTTAACTATATTATCAGAGGAACAAAATAAACTGATTTTAAAAGGTTACAACAAAAAGGCAACATTAACAAACTACAAATCTTTATTTTAGTTATTTTAGTAATCTAATCTAATATATAAAATACTCGTGTCACGGGGTGCGTAATCGAACTCCTCCGAAACGGCTTGACCGATTTTGATGAAATTTTTTGTGCTTATCCGGTATCTATGAGAATCGGCCAACATCTATTTCATCCCCCTAAATGTTAGGGGTAGTCCACCCCTAAAATTTTTTTTAAAATTTTTAGATATTTTTTTTTGTGTGTATTTTTTTTATGATACAGCATTAAAAAATACATACAACCCCTAACTTTCACCCCTCTACGATCAACCCCTATTTTTTTATTATACATGATATACATGGCAAAACGACGTTTGCCCGGTCAGCTAGTATACCTATAAAATTCTCGTGTCTCAATTTTCGTTGCCAAACTCCTCCGAAACGGCTCGACCGATTCTTATGAAATTTTATATTCATATACAGTAAGTCTGAGAATCGGCTACTATCTATCTTTCAAACCTCTAAGTGATAATGGTCTAAGATCCCGCTATACAACGACCTTCACCGAGATGCTTATTTAATGAAACTTATTTTATATATAATTTAATATGTCAATAAATATAATCCATATGGGTTGCCTAGCAAATTTCAGTCCAGAGTATGTTTAATTAATTTAAAAAAAAAATATTTTTTAAACATTTCACCGTATGATTATTAGATAAATTCTATACCAATCGAAAGTATGAAGCCCATAGAATATGCAAACGTTAGGTTGTTTTTAATCAATTAATTATTTATGTGTATATTTTTTATGTGACACTAAAGTATATATACATCTTTAGTATAAAAGAAGGTTATAGTGATACATATATAATACTACCCTGATTAAAAATATTGATTGAAAAAAGGTTAAAAAAATTTACTACATGCAAATTATAAAAAAAATTTTTTTTTTTAATATTAATTAAACATACTCTGGACTGAAATTTGCTAGGCAACCCATATGGGTTATATTTATTGACATATTAAATTATATATGAAATAAGTTTCATTAAATAAGCATCTCGGTGAAGGTCGTTGTATAGCGGGGTCTTATACTATAAAGGGTGACCATCCCAATTTTTTTTATGATACTGCATACAAAATTGCATACAACCCCTATTTTTTATTATTGTAGATAGTTATTTTTATTGAAGTAAAAAAATGTTTCCTAGAAATAATACACATTGCAAAACAAACGTTTGCCGGGTCAGCTAGTAATATACAGATTTTAAAATATCTCCTAATTAAGCCCAATTGAGTAAAGATATGTTTCAATGCTAAGTATAACCTTTTACGTCGCGGATAAGATGTCAGAACGCTTTAGATATTAATTTTCTTCAATAAATTACCTAAAATACAACAACCCACACCCGCTGTATTGTAAGACGGGCCCTCGATTCAAGCAAAAGAGGGTTAAAAGGAGTTTTAGACGTACGCTTTTGATCTTATTAATACCATAAAATAATTCCTTATAATCTTATTAAAGCGCGAGGTTAGCGATAGAAGCGTTCCCTCACGCATTAGGTTGAGATTTCAATTTAGCGCTTTTAGTGATGATTATAACCGAGAACGCGGAATTTATATTAGATTCCTAAAAAATAATACTGAAATTTATGCTATGGAAGTATAGGTTAGACAATTTATTTATATTGTACTTCATTGTGTATTGTTGCTAATTACACAAAAACATTTTTTTATGCAATAAAACGATCACAACTTTTCGATTTCCGAGAGACAGTTTAATACTTAAGACAAATGAATGAACAAGTTTTAAAGTTGAAACAAATGATTCAAAGGAAATCGCAATGGCGCAAGATAATCAAACAGTAGAAACTTGGCGTTAAACGCCAGATGAACTCTATAATATTATGGTAATTTATCGCAATTTGCTAGAGTTTCCATTCGCAACAAACTTTTACAATGTTCTTGAAACTGTTTGATTTGGCATCAAGCGGTTCGTAAAATACTTCTTAATGATATCTCTGAGATGTGTTATCTCCTCTAATTCTGACAGGTGTAAAGTAGCAAATATTAACAGAATCAAATTAATATCAGATAAGACTAAGCCTATTGTCTTCTCGTCCTAAGCAACTAGTAGTAGCGATGTTCGCAATCACACACCGAATTACGTGCCGTTGACACCTGACGGGACTATCACAGGCGCCAGCTCTACTAAATCTCGTGTATCTAAAGCGAACGATATCTTAAAGCAAATATGACCGCACTATTTAAAAACACAAAACAAAGAAGTGGATTAACGCTTCATGCGCTCGCTAACTTCAGCTTGACATGAATTAACACATACCGTGTTGTAATACTTACAGCTACTCCATACTGAGATTTGATTTAATACGCTACATATATTACCTGATACTTTCTCGATATAATTACAAAATGTAATCTTATGACATCAAGAGATTTTACTGGCATATCTAGAAATCTAAACAATTAAATTATCTCACAAGATATATGATTTTCTCGAGTAAAATACGTAACCAAACAACGTCAAGATGATGTATATGATGCATAGTTGTGTAACTTAAACAAGTTTCGAATCACCTTATTTGTACACTTTTCGGTACCGGTGGAACATTTTAGTACAAGCACTTAGTTAGGTCGGTATGCCGGCATTTTGCTAAGGAGTTGTGGGAGGACGCTAATTGTATAGACGCCCTACCCGCTCATTGTTTTAGAGCAAACCATGATTGAAGTTTCGGCGCTGTAGAGTGATGCGCACTAACCACTGAGTAAACACCGCGGTTGCCGCAGCGAGCCGCTCGCGCATGACACATACATTAACAACCGGCCTAATATTTTCATAATCTAATGGCGATGTTCTGTGAAACAATGCTCACTGTTTATTCAAACAATTATCTCTGTATCTGTTACTGGTTAGACTGACCTCTTTAAAACCATCTAAAATTGTTTGCGGTATCTTTTTGTTTTTTATAAGTTGTACAAACTTTGGTACCGGTAGCGTGAGACTTGAAATACTTTTCTTATTGTTATAGGTGACGTTGGCGCAAATATGTCGGGGGCAAGATAGATCTGCTGGTCCGCATATATTCCATGAACCGACGGAAGAAACTCGCAGAAAGTTTGAGTCGTGGTGGAGTGCTCAAGTTTCTCCGCGGCCACCTCCATTTAGCCCTAGGCGCTATCCTTCTCCAGGACTAAAGAGATCTCCAACTTTGAACACAATCCCTGATCATTTGCATCCAGCACTTCAGACTGTTCAAAGTCAATACCCAACACAGAAAACTAGAATGAGAACGAGTTTTGATCCTGAACTGGAGTTACCTAAACTACAGCGTTGGTTTTCGGAAAACCAACACCCCAGTAGACAGCAGATACAGCAGTATGTTCGCGAGTTAAATAATTTAGATTCGAGAAGGGGTCGAAAACCATTAGATGTCAACAATGTTGTGTACTGGTTCAAAAACGCTCGAGCGGCCCAAAAACGTGCTGAATTACGTAATATTAGTGGTTTAAGTCATCTCGGTATGAATGGATTTAACAGCAGAAGTCACAGCCCATCGAATGGTTCTTTACTCGTCGGCAATGAAAATTACTCACCCCACGATCATAATATATTAAAAAGCCCAATGGGTCAGTTGTCTGGCAGCCCTGGAAGGTACCCCATGTCAGTAATGTCAGAAGATAATCTGTCAAACGCTGGATCTGATTTAGAAGACGATGGTGTTGACATGAACACGGACAATAGGCCAGAGAGTCCAGATGCACCTTTATCCCTTATTACGATAAAGAAAAACAACAATGAGAATGATAAAGATGACTCCTTCAAGGAATCTCCGAAACCACCTGATATTATCAAGGTAATATTTTTAACGTCAAATTCATTTTTGTATAAACATTGACAAGTAAATTATTACGCAGTAAGAACACTAATAAACTCTAGATTATGAGATTTGTATCAACAAATTATTGTCATTTTTCAGGAACACGACATCAAAGAAGAGCCACGGGACCTTACGAAATCAGAACGACTACATTCGCCCCAGCGTTCACCGGCCAAGAACAGCGACAGTTCACACAATAACAACAATAACAATGAGGATGAAAACGGCGTTAATGATGAGCAAGATCTGGCTTCAGACGATGAAGTTAATCAAGAGCGGCATTACCATCCCGCTTCTCCACACCTTGATCGGCTGCCATTTCCCATGGTGCCAAATCACCCAATGTTCAGCCATGGAATCATGTACATGAGCCAATATATGAGTGGCTTTCCAGGCGTGAGTCCGATTCCCGGTGAAGGCGCTAGCGGTCTGAACCTTGCATTAGCAGGAGCATCAGAAGAAAGACGCAAACGCAACCGGACCTTCATAGATCCCGTTTCAGAAGTCCCCGTTCTTGAGCAGTGGTTTTCGATGAACACACACCCGTCACACAATCTCATCATAAAGTATACAGAAGAACTGAACAGGATGCCATACAGACAGAAATTTCCGAGACTAGAATCGAAAAATGTGCAATTCTGGTTCAAGAACCGACGAGCAAAGTGTAAGCGGCTGAAGATGTCCCTGTACGAGCCAACTTCTCCAGGACATTATGTGCACCCAGGTCATCCACACGCTATGGCAGAGCGGAAAATGGTCTGAATTAGAATTGTGTCATTTTAGAAAGACTGAATAAAAGCGTTGATGGTGTGTAGTGCCATTTTAGTATTAGTTATTGCATTGTGCATACTATAACGTATTATCGTCTATTATTAGCAAAACTGTTTCATTGTACCACCATGCGATACATTGTAAATTAAAATCATTCGCTTGTAGTGAGTAAAATAAGCTCATACACCATAATTTGAATCTCAAACATATATTGTACAATAATAAAGTTATATGTGTGTATTATAATTTATTTATTAAATTTAAATAAATTTTATTTTATAGAAGCAAATTGCGAATAATCTCACGCATTCGTGTTTATATATACTTAGAACATACTAAATTTAGTGTAATGAGTCAATATGCTTTAGAATATATCGCACATGTAGAATACGTTCTAATATATCGTTACTTGTAAAGTCTACAAAGTTATAGAATACGCACATTCCTTAAATTAAGCATTCTCAATCCAAAGATTGACTAGATTAAGGCTATGTTATACCAAACTAGACATTGTCAAACTAGGTATAAATGTATATACGCTTACATGAATGTCGAACCTAGTCCGTTGGTTCATCATCATCCCGGTTTCTTTGTCAAGTTACTGTTACAGTATTTACGCATTTATCGGCTGAAACTATTCGCAGTTTAATCATATATTGTTTTATAGTTTTAAAGACATAGAGGTAAATTGTTTTGTTTTGATGTTATGCTTTGTGGAGCTGTGATGATCCAAATGTATTTAATTGTTAAGGTTACATCAGCAGGAAGATTTTTATTTAATCTAGAAGAATCGATAGATCTTTTCTAAATTTAAGTCATTAGGCTCACAAACAGCATTTACAGCTTGTATGATTATTGGCTAAATGTTTATCCCATTCAATTATAGTATAAACGAAAAATTTATTGATTAAAATATTACATATGATACTATCACATGGTATTTTATTGATATATCCTACTCCTAAACATCCGTAAAAAGTCATTTTCAATAGTTACACAAAATAAGTTAAAAAAAAATTAATTAAAAAAATATAGTAGAATAATAAAAACTTAATTTAAAAATATTACTATTGTTTATAAGTTAGTGCAACGTTGCCTTAAACTTCACCCAAGGTGAATTAATAAATAAACAGGCATAGGAACATATGGTAGCCATTTACAACATATAAATCTTTTTTTTATATTCTAGTAAACATATTTCTGTTTCGCTCTTAGCAAGAGTGCTGGAACTATTACTAGAATAACAAAATTAAAAAATCTACTTTTTATTTTAGTTCTCATGCCTAGACTTTTTCCTAGACTATTCACAAAATAGTGAAGCAAAAAAAATACATTTCGCTATTCAGAACAATAAAATATGCAATACAAATCTGTCACCAATATATAACTACAATTTTCGAACTCACCAAAAAGTAAGCGCCTAGCAAAAACCAGTCTGCAATATTAATACACAATCAATTTTAATCATCATTTCGTACAATTGACTACCGTGTGTCAATAGATACCGTTTGTAGACGACGGTGGAGTCCGGCAGACCCAAATCACCTGTCAAAGTTGCGACTTGCGATATCTGGTCTTTGTCGTCTTCGATCTTGTAAATCCTTTATCGTACTTCTCATCAATTCGGCTTATACATATTAATAATTAACTATTGCATGCTGTTTAGCAATGTTGTTCAACAGTGGCTCATGTGACATACTTATTTTTGCCTGCGCCACTTCGTTTTAGGGGAGCAAAACAACAGAAAAGCGCAGTGTAACGCACACTCTGTGAAGGTTATATATTAAATAACATTATTTTTACATTAAAAATATATAATTTTAAACATACATACATAATTATTACTGAAATGGAGTGCTTATGTAAGTAGTTAGAAATAACCAGCGTCAGGGCTCCGGCCGCTTCATTGATAATTAAGGAAACCAGCGGCGCGGCGCTACAATCTAGGCTTCAGATTCCTGTATCTATTTCGTGTTTTTTTTTCTTAATAGGCAATCAGCCTGTGGCTGAACGCGTCAATTTAAAGGTCTTAGACAAGCCTGTTTCCTCACAATGTCATCGTACTGGTGCACGTTAACTGTAGGTAAGCATAGTGTTATTTGAACACACGACCTTAGGGTGGACGCACGCTGTAGCCACTTGTTGAACCCAGTTCTTAATTAATAATGATGACATAAAGATGTCTCTGGTGGGTTTGAACGACAGTGATGGTTTTTATTTTAGAGTTGGAAGCCTTAATTAAAACCACTTCGAATATTTATCTACCCCTTAGTGTAAAAATGTTGGTTACACGGGACAATTAATTATTTTACCTATATTATATTAATTTTATAAGATCTTTTTGGGTGCTATCTGTACAATAGGACCACACTATTCTTGACCTTTGACTTGACTAAGAACATTTAAAGTCATTAAACCTGTTATAAATAAGTATTAAAATACGGACATATGACTAAAAACATAATTTAAATTAAAAATAATATTATTTTAATATTTAGTACTAGGTAATAAACCTCGGCAGCTTCTGTAGTGATCTAAGCAGTAGCTATTTTAGTATAGAAATTAATATATTTTAATATAGTGTTTGCGTAGAAAAGGATGCCCACTTTTGTTTATTTCTAAAAGCTGGGTGTGTCTGACATGACAGAAATAAGACCAAATCACTCGTAGAACGAATTGGCATATTCGAGACAAAGTTGGTTAACCTTGCAATAATTATTACTTTATATTAAAATGCGTATATATTAGGTAGCTTTTATTAAGACAGTTAAATAATATAAAGCATAAAAACAAGTGGTTTAATGAAAACATCACTGCAGCGTCTTACACAAAAACCTTTGAGTATCATGTTATGTGGATTAAGCCAATTAGCAGGAGATTTTCAACTCCGACTCGCGTATAATGTTTCTTTGATCGTCTACTCATCTTTTTCTTATCTCTCCTTGAGTGATGTTTCTCTAATTATGTTAATTTTATATCAAATGAATTGTTAGTCAAAACAAAACCTGTCTTAATATCTTTGATAAAAAAAAATTCTTTGAAATATGTAGATTTGAAACCAATTTCAAGAAGTTTGAAGATGTAAGGCGTACAATTTAATATTTTTACTCTTACCATCTAATAAATAAGAAATTTTCTTTTAATTAATAAGACAAAATCAAATTGGTACTTATATATAATATCTAGCTAGCTAACTAACTATACTTATATATAATAATAACTAGTCCACCAAATAACTGGATTAGACTAAGATGAATCATTGGATTAATAACAAGTAGTCTAACACAAAAACTGCTTACTTAAATGTACCCTACAATACCTCATGCATCAGAGTAAAACACAAAACAAAGAACTAAAATCTCTATGAAATAAAATACGAAAATTCCTTTATGACAACGTCTTCAGAGGTCACTGGATATTTGTTGATAAAATATTTCCGTATAGACGGTTTATATATATATATCTATACAACGCATGTGTATCAACTAGCTAGTTTTTAATTTTTTTATAGTTATATAATTACAAAAATTTAGTCACATTAACGATTACACTTACATACATTATTATTTTTGATTGTATTTGTACAATTACATTATCCGACAACGCACTTGCGAACCCTCTGGCAGCCCATGAGCGGTGGTATCACTTAACATCATATAAAAAAATGATCTGCATAAACATGTAGGGGAAGGTCGGGACCCTTCGTACGGTTTTCACATTTTATTTTTTTATTTTTTTCTTTTTCCATGAATTAATCACCTGATAGCTTAAATTTATAGTCTAACTATCTGAGATTCATATAAAAAAATTACAAATGATTTCATCTGATGGTTCAACCATAATTATGATTTAAACTAAATCTGGAAAACGTACGAATCTGCCCCATCAACGGGGCACCTTCGTACAGTGTTGGAGGTACCTTCGTACGCTGTGGGTTAGGTCCGTACGTGCGATTAAAACGACACACATAAATCAAAATTCATTTATTAGCAATGAAATTAAACAGAAAAATAAAGATTTAATTTCTATTGAACAAAAATAAAATACTTTTCTTATAGTGAACAAAATTACATAGCTCTTCTGATGTAAAACAAAATTTAATTAGTTATGTATCTTAAATTTAGAATGACATTTCTTGATCTTTGGTGCGGATTAGCACTTCTTATTTTCGGGCGTGGCACTATAAATTCGTGGTTTTCCTGGCCGTCGCCGTCATTTTGTTTGTTTTATTACTTTGTTACAACATGCGGATTGGGTCGAAATGCCTCTGGTGTCAAAACTGACTTCGAAGGAACTACTATTTGATGGATATTAGTAAATTATTCAAATGATCTGGTTCACAAGGATCAAAATCAACCTTAATAAAGATAATAAGAAATAGGTAATAATAATATATATTCACATCGACGATAGCGAAAATAGCAACACAGGACAAAGTAAATGCAAAAATTAGCAATTATCACACTAACACAATCTTTCCTACCTACCAGAGGGTTTAGTCAAGATGCCTTAACAGTAGTGTATGTAGAAAGTCAAAAACTTAAGTTGTATGAAAATGACAGTTCGTGTCGACAAATTTTCATACAAATTTAGTAGTACAATTCGTTCAAATGTGCCCCATCTAGTGCTGTCCGAAAGTACCCCACTAACTGAATAACAACAAAATATAACTTATTTAAATTTTAATAGGAAAACGTCATAAATTAAGTATTGGAGACGTATCTTAAGTATATTTCGCAAGTTCTAATAGAATACTCTACTCGAAAACTTATTTTATCTACGGTAACAAGAGACAAAAACATTGATCAAAAAATTACTTACCGAGCGCGAAAACACGTCCATGCCTGTAACTTAACTCTCATCGGTGCGAATTTCGCGAAATTTCGGTGATGTATAGTTGGTACCTCGACTCATGCACACATACAAAAACAAGACTGTACTTTGTTTCGTTCAAGTTTTATTTTGACTGTATGAATGTGCCCCGCGTACGAAGGGTAACGATCTTCCCCTATATTACTTTAACTATACCTAAAAAGAAAAAAAAACATTAGCAGTCGGGTCACTAGGCGAGCACGTTATAGTGTCTATAATACGCACGAAATACGGCAAGAGTCTATTAATAAATAAAACCAACCGTGCCCAAAAATACTTTATCCTTTCAGGTAACTCAAAATTCTAAGAAATTGACTTCACGCGTCATACAATTTTGCTCAGTCGAAATATTTAGGCGCGTAAAAAGTCATCTGTCATAAACGTTATAAATATAAGCCATAATTAATATCAAAGTATGAAGTTTTAATCTAAACAAACTGCCTTCCCCGCGCATTTATGTTAGTTAACCACGGATTATGACGTTCCTGTAATGAAGTAATTTATTACACGCTAAGTATACTGGTAATAGATGTGTCTTACAACCACTTTTCCCGGGGAAATAAAGATAATGATTATCCAAAGGATACGGTAAATACTTCTAATTATTAAAGCTGCAATCCGGCAGTTGCTGAACCAAAGTTTATTATTATTAATATATTATATTTGTCATAGAATAGTTACTTTAATTACCATTTATATATTTGTTTTATTTAGACGACTATCGTGACTCTTTTCCAATGTACTGTTAAATATTGATTGCAATTCTAAATTGAAATGGACGTCTCTGAATAAAGTGATTCCGTAAGATTTTATTTAAAGATTTCTCTTTTGAAAAGTCTACGACTTAGTGAAAATGAAATGTGTAAGGAAGAAAAAGAGTACCAAGAGAGAAGTAATAGTACAGTTTAATTAATTATAAAACTCTTGCCTTTGATCTTTTTTTATATACCTAACTGCTAACGGGCTGGAGGCTCACCTTATTAAGTGATGCCGCCGTCCATGGACTCTCACATTGCAAGGAGGCTCGCAAGTGCGTTGCAGACGTTAAGAATAGGTACACTCTTTTCTTGAAGAACCCTAAGTTGAATTGGCTCGGAAATACTTCAATGGGCAGCGGTGGCTTTCAGATATAATCATGATTAAAACACTGACAAATGTTCATGCCAAAATAATGGCAATAATTAAAATTTTACGCCATAATTAGAAAATAAATAAGAGATTCACGAAGTGACATCTTATGAAAATGCCAGCTAACCAGCCGGTTGTTGTATGACAATAAAACTCCTAAGCCCGTTGCCTAGCGGGAAGATTTACTCCAGCAACTTAATACACAGTAATATCGCTCGTAAGCCCCGCTTCATACTAAAAGCTAGCGCTTATATAAACTTATTTCGTTTAAGGCAAAATATTTGTTGTATTGTATTAAGTACCTATTTTAGTCACAATACTTAATAATTTTGGTACTTAAATAGACAAAATACATTTATAACATATATTAATAAAGCGAGGGTGATTTTTGAGCTTATCCTTAATAAAGATTAATAAAGACTATTGTCGAAATTAAAGGATATATATAACAATGGCACTACAACCTTTTTAGGTCTGGGCCTCAGATTTCTGTGTCATGATCATTTGGTAATCTAATAGGCGATCAGCCTTCAGTGCGTGACGCACGCCGTTGACTTTTTGGGTCTAAGGCAAGGCGGTTTCCTCACAATGTTTTCCTTCACCGTGCGAGCGAATAAATACGCACATAGAAAGAAAGTCCATTTGTGCACAGTCGGGGATTGAACCTACGACCTCAGGGATGAGAGTCCCAAGCTGAAGCCACTAGGGCAACACTGCTCTAAAATAAAGGATATCAATATTATAACTATTAGATATTTAATAAAGGATTTAAATTTTGATACTTGTTTGTATTTAACCTTATTCCTTAATCCAATTCCTTTAACGTTTTTTCATTGATCAGAATAGTAGATAGGTAGGTAGGTAGGTAGGTAGTCAGAGATAGGGAAACGAAGAATATATTTAATGAAATTTCAATAATTTCAATACTCCGGTCCACGCAGTTTCTATCTATAACTTGATAGTGTTATACGAGCATAGACACTATAAGCGTCAATAATATTGAAAGATATATTTCTTAATATCTCCGCTTGCGTGGAAAGTGAGCTTAAAAGCCTATCTGTCGGCCCGTCCAAGCCTTAGTTATGATATAACAAGGAATCGGCTAAGCCTCGACTTACAGCAGACTTTATTAATTGACATGACATTTTTTGGCAACAACGTAAACAACTGCTTTGGCAGGGATTAAAGAATTTCTTAAGTTCTTTAGTATTCTGTTTTTAAACTTTTGTTAAAAGTTTTTGAAATCTTACCGAAAGATACTCTTAAAAAGATGCCATAATGACATGAATTTAAAAAAAACGTGTGTGTACTTGTGTACGCGCGTTAAAATAATACTCTTTGGCGTAATAATTTTCTTCGAGCACTTTAGAGGGACGTATCCCATTTCGAATTGCATTTTTCTTGTCCATTTTAATGATCACTTCCAATCAAAACGATATAATATGTACTAATATATTTTACAGTAAACACTGTTTTTTATCACATTGGAACGGAATTTGGAATTTTCTCGTATAGAAATAATTATTTTGGTTTAAATAAACACAAATCTGAAAACCTCTACCATTACAGACACTGCAACTTGTCGATAAAACAGAGCAAGCGCCAACTAGCGTCCCAGATCTTTTACCGACGTTTGAACAGATATTCAGGGTGTCGGATTTTTGTGACGGTGTGCGGGCGCATCCTAAAAATTTACTCTCATATCATAAATTCAAAAATGTAATTTTTTTAAATATAACGCCTTCAAATTTTAGGGAGTAAGGAAAAAAATAATTTTAATTAATTTACAATGTTATAGAAAATTCGGAAAATCTAGAATAGTAGGTACAATGAAGCGTAGAAAATGTAGAAAATCTGTGTCCCGTTTAATCGAAATATATTTAAGTCTACAGGCGGTAATATTGTATTTAATAAGCCAAGGAGGCCATAACTCAAGGTTGATCCACATTGACTTAAGATGAACCGCCAAGGATATGTTGCTCATTTCGTCTCCCCTTATCATAACCGCCCCCTATTAGCAATTTATTTCTTGAAGATAATTATAAGGTGGATTACTTTTTAAGTGATCATGGTGGCTTTCTCTGTACCGAGTGTAGAAAAAAAATCATGTACAAAATAATAAAGCTAAAATAAGATCTAAAAATTAATGGTAATATGTACACAGAATGAATTTATGAAGTTTATATACGCTATTATTCAGAATAGTACTAACGTCAGATTCGACAATTTCGTTGCAGGAGAATATAATCTTGAAGAGATTATTAAAAAAAAATAAAGACAGTAATTAATTGACAACACCGATATATATTACTATGACAATAGAATATAATTGTCTAGACGTGCCAAAGTATGACACATAAACACACAAACCAGCGCCACAAGTCATTGTGGCGCTGGTTGTCTTGGTCTAAGATTTCCGTAGCGGATGGCTTGACTTGTTCTTCACGCTAAAAAACGTTCCTTGGACTTCACTTTTAGACACGCTTTTATCACATCTTCATGGGAAGCACGTAAGAAAGGGTATGAACACACGACATCAAGATACAGATTAGATTACTACTAGTACAGTAAGTACTTAATATTAAATTAGGGTTAAATAATTAAGCAGCATTGGTACAAAATAAAGAAAATGTTTATTATCACAAAAGCACAAAGTTAGTGATACATTGGCGAGAGCACACAATAACAGCACAGAACAAACTCAAACTCTCCTCTTAACAAGACAGTGTTGCCTTACAAAAAAAAATACAATCAATTATTGTAGAATTGAACATTAACACCCACTCCCAATTCTACAAACCATATACAAAATTAAACATTTATTAGGTTCAATTTATTACAAAAATAAACAAGCTTATTTAAAGACAATGCCTTAGTCATTAAGTCTCCCAACTGTTCACAAGACTCTATATAGATTAATTTTATTCTACCCTTAGAAATTAAATCTTTAACAAAATGAAATCTAACATCAAAATGTTTAGATCTTTTAGTTTCCATAGTTTGGGCAATCTTTATGGTTCCTTGATTGTCTTCAAAAACTGTAATAGAATTTCTAATATTAAACAATTCAAATATCAACTCTTCCAGAAAAATAGATTCCAATAAACTGAAAGCAAGAGCATAATATTCTGCTTCACAAGAACTAAGAGCAACCAAGGATTGCTTCTTAGAACACCAACAAATTGCATTATCATTAATTTTAATTACATAACCTGAAGTGCTTTTCCTATCGTTAACATCAAATGCATAATCAGCATCTACAAAAACATAAATATCAAAAGTGTTATTCTCAGATTTTTTTAAAATTTAAACCTATACATAAAGTATATTTCAAGTATCTAATTATATGTTTCAAATGCTTCCAATGGCTTAAATCATAACAGTTTTGGAATCTTCCAAAATAAGAAACACAAAAACATAAATCAGGGCGGGTGCATAACATAAGATACATCAAACTACCAACTAATTCTTTATAAGGGACTTTAAAATTTACATCAATGTTATTAGATTTGATCAAATTGAGTTTAGGTTGAATTGGTATCTTACTAGGCTTACAGTCGGTCATATTAAATCTTGTAATAATTTTCTGAATAAGAGCGGTTTGACTAAGCATAATACTTCCATTTTCATTCCTAAGAATTTTTATACCCAAGAATTGCAATTCTTCCGATGAAGTTAGATCCCTAACATCAATAATAGCAATTAAATGAGATTTAATACTTTGAAGATCATTTAATGACTCAGATACTAAAAGGAAATCATCAACCCATACTAAAATAAATGTTGATCCCTTAACATATAAACAAGGATCTTTTTGAGATCTAGAAAACCCGATTTTTATAAATATATCATTGACAAAATCATTCCATGCTTTTGGGCTTTGTTTAAGACCATATAAAGCTTTTATTAATTTTAACACTTTTCCATCATCACACTTAAGCCCCTCAGGAGGCTTCATAAACACAGACACTGGCAAATTACTTTTTAAAAAAGCTGATCTAACATCAAGTTGATGGATATGCAAACCTCGTTCAACAGCAACAGCCAGCAGGACCCGCAGCGTGGTAAGACGCGCAACAGGTGCAAAGATGTTCTCATCCTCAAGTGAGGGTTGTTGGTAGCCCCTTGCAACAAGCCTCGCTTTCTTCATAACTGCTCCATCTACGATCTTTGTAGTGAAAACCCACCGACTGTCGATTACTGTGGCATCTCTGGGACAATCCACCACCTCCCAAGTACCGTTGTCTTCCAATGACTTTAATTCTTCATCAATTGCTTGTCTCCAACCCGCATCCTGAACTGCATCAGTATAATTATTGGGAACATCTAGATCTGATGATGCAGATAGAGCTAATGCATCAAAGGCAAAATTGGTTACAAAATCTTCCAAATACTTTGGAGGCTTTCTAATTCTTGAGGTCTTCTTAACAGTGTCAATATTCTTGTCTGATTGAAAATCTTCATCCTCTAAAATAGGCAAATCTTCATCCTCCAACATAGGCTGCAAAACTTGCTCAACATCTGAAGACTGAAAGACTTCAGATTTGGTCTCGTGGTCAACGCAAGGAATTTGGACAGTATCGGGATTAGTAAATTGGCCTTCATTTGTCAAATCGGTTGTCCTAGATTCATCGAATATTACATTCCTAGCAAATTCAATTTTCCTCTTATTTGGATTCCATAATCGGTAACCATTGTCACAGTACCCTGCCATAAATAGTCTCTTAGAACGCTCACACAATTTTCCATTCCTATCCTCTTCATGAATCAATGAATAAACGGGACAACCAAATATTTTAATTTTACCTAAATCAGGTTTAAAGCCATACCATCTTTCTGCAGGCGTTACACCATTTGGTAGTGTAGAAGTAGGTAATCTGTTGATTAAGTAGATAGCTGTCATAATTGACTCACCCCACATATCCTTCTTAAAATCACTGTCAAATAAAAGACATCTCGCCTTTTCCAATATGGTTCTATTCATCCGTTCTGCTTTTCCGTTTTGTGAAGGATTCCTGGGCATGGTGTAGCTTATTCTAATACCCTCTGAATCACAAAAACACACAAACTCATTAGACACATATTCACCACCTCTGTCACAACGTAGGTTTTCAATTGATAGTCCAAATTTAACTTCCGCCATAGCCTTGAATGATTTGAATTTTTGAAAAACTTCAGATTTATTTCTTAACAAATATGTACAACAAAAATTGCTATAATGATCAATAAATGTGACAAAGTAATTATAGCCATCATACGTTTGGGGTGATATTTTACCACATACATCCGATGAAACAATTTGGAGAGGTCTAGAAGGCTTTCTTTCTTCTGGTGTATTACAATAAGGAAGCTTGGTCTGTTTCCCTTTAATGCATATGTCACACATAGTAACTGGATACTTAGAAGAATGCCCCATTCTCCGGTGCATCAATTCATTATTCATAGTTGAAACATTGGCATTTTCTAATAATAATTTGAGCTTAATAACATATAAACGTCCAAATACTTGACCTTTCAAAATTTTGTTTCTAAAAATAATTTTTACACTTGACTCCTCGAAAATGATCTTACATCCTTTTTCTTCTAATTTTCGAACTGATAATAGATTAAATGAAAGATTATTACATACCAAAACATCATTAATCCGTATGGTGTCACCAAAGTCAGATAAGCACGAAATAGTACCCTTGTTTACAGCTTTTATAGTTTCCCCTGCCTTGGCTACACTAATTTCCATGTCCAAATCAATTAAGTTAGTAACAAATTTTTTAAAACAATTTTGTATAAGATGGCAGCTAGCCCCACTATCAATAACAAAAACAATGTCCGTCAACTGTTCAGAACACAGCGACATTTCTCTGTTTACTTTGGAATTTTCAGAAGTACAAAATGAAAAATCCTCCTCTACAGCAGCTGCCTTCTCTTTGTTTCGATTCATTAACTTGGGGCAATATTTTTTCGTATGACCCTGAGCCTTGCAATAATAACATATGAAAACGTTTTTTGAATTTGAGAATGGATTACCTTGGTTTCTATTAGAAGAAAATGCGTTGTGAGGCTGAGACCCTTCCTTTTTCAATATTCTCTCTTCTTCAGCTAAAAGAGTATTTCTTACGTAATCCAAAGTTATCTCAGTCTGCTTACTGCCACATAAAATATCAAGAGCGGAAACCACTGAATCAAATTCGGGTGGCATGGCGCCCAATAACTGATGTATGACATCTTCATTTTCTAACTTACCACCAGCCATCCTTAGTTCAGCTGCCCTAGTCTCGAATTCTTGAAGAAATTCCTGAAGAGGTTTCTCGAGCTTATATTCCATTTTTCTCCATGATTTCTGTGCCATCACAACACTTTTCATTCCGGTTTTCTCGTAAGTTTTTGTCAGAGTGTCCACGATTTCTTTTGCTGAAGTTTTATCTTTTATTAAAATCAGGATGTTATCAGACATGCAACCAATCAAAATAGACCTTGCCTTAACATCAGCGGTTTTGAAAGTTTTTAACTCTTTGGTATCTGCAGGAGGGTCCTCTGTAATTACATAAAGTACTTCGTTCTGTTCCAACACCAATTTTATCCGAAAAAACCAATTTGCAAAATTTTGTCCATCAAATGGTTTAACACCAAACACACCGACCGGTAAAACATTTGAAGTTGGTGAAGTCATATTTAGTTTACAATAGTCCAAACCAAACTCATGAACACGTGTGCTCTCTAACCACAACCACAATCACATCCCGAAACTTTCACAACGAAAGAATAAACATTTCACTGCTGGGCCCATAACCTATTAAATTAGGGTTAAATAATTAAGCAGCATTGGTACAAAATAAAGAAAATGTTTATTATCACAAAAGCACAAAGTTAGTGATACATTGGCGAGAGCACACAATAACAGCACAGAACAAACTCAAACTCTCCTCTTAACAAGACAGTGTTGCCTTACAAAAAAAAAATACAATCAATTATTGTAGAATTGAACATTAACACTTAATACTATTCAATTCAATAATAATTAAAAACCCAGACACATTCCAGAGAATGATTGTTTGTGAAGTTGATTTTCTTAATGAAAATAATTTTTTTTTGTGTTTGGGACACATATTCGTCTTGGGTCTTGGACACAGTGGTTATCCGTCGATGTCTTTATCGTTAGCACGTAACAAAGGGTTTAAACACATCAGTGTTGAGATTTGCACACATTAATACAGCGCAAAAGGCTGTATTCTAACCTTTATTCAAAAGTCCAATAATAATTAAAAACCTACAAATATTCCTAAAAATGATTGAAGTTGATTTTCTTATAATAGCGTGATGAGGTTTCCGTACGGCGAGTGTCGTTTGGCGGACGGTGTAATCTCAAATCTCCCGTCGCCAATTTATTTTCATTAGCGATCATCCTCGGTTAATTTTATTCCCTACTTACCCTGCTAGGGATCGGGATATTTTCGGATACAAAACTAAGGAAAGAGTGTTTTATTATTCCCATATATCCCAATATCAAACATACTTCACAATTCTTTTATATATGTTTTATATTATAGGATTGCTTGGACGGTTAAGCGATTGATTCAGGCTACACTTTGTTAATTGTTTTTAATGTTTTTTAATGTTAAATAAAAATATTTTTAGTCTACAACAACCTCGATCACAATATTTTTGAGTGTGTTGTTGTGTAATACACAATAGGAAATCACACAAAGATCCGTAATTATTTCCTTTAATTTTTAAATTATCATATATTTAATAAATAATAGATTGGATCAAAAGCAAGAAGCCTCGCATCTCGAATAATGATTAGAAGGATTCTAATCGCTACAATCCACTTTTACGCATTTTCTTTCGCTTGAGAAAGTCTGAATCTATAACCAATGACACGATTAAATAAAATGTCGATGCCATAGTCTCCGCCCGGAGTATATAGAGATGCTTAATTCATTTCCAGAGGATAATATTATTTTTTTACTCCCTCGCTTTTTTTTCGGTTGAACCGCGGCTTATTTTTTATTCATTGCATCGGCAGCCAATCGGGGTGGGATATTCAATTATCCACCCTCATTTATATTGCAAGATAATCGAAGCGAAATCATGTTGCGTTTTGACAATTTTCACAAATGATTGAATTTAAAGAGAAATGTTTATTCAATATGGCACGGCTTAAACCGTTAGAACCTTCGTAGTGTTGGCTTCAATTTCGCATACAAATTGTAGCTAAAGTTAGATATTTACGTTTATATAGAATCCACGATACTTTAGCAGTATCTAAAACACTGCAAATATGGCAAAAATTTTCTTATTGAAATTTCCTATCAGAAATTAATAAAAAAATTGATAGTGTCAGGTACTGGAATACCGACTTATTACTATCTTTATGGTATACGTTTTATTCCCCTTGCAAGCATATTTTATAGAACCACTACATAGAATTGAATAAACAATGCTAACTGTATTGTTAGTGCAAGCCGCGGGGTGCATTTTATTCGCGTCTAAATCTGCGCTCGAATTAATTTGTCGCGACGTGCGAAATTAACGCATGAGTAACGCCGCCCGCCCTGACATCTCGCTAAATCGTACGTATGCATCGAGCTTTGGTCAATTATATAGAGATGATATAACAAATACTTCTGGCGCTACAACATTGTCATGATCATATTTTTCTTAATCCATCTCCGCTGATACACGCCGTCAACTTTTTGGATTTAAGGCATGACGGTTTTCCTATACCATACGAGGGAGTGATAAATGCGCACATAGACAAAAAGTCCATTGGTGCCCGGGCCGGTTTAGCTGGGTAACATAACTACGACTTTAGGAATGAGAGCTACTAGAGCAACGCTGCTCTAACAAATATTCACTATTAATTTTATTGCCTATCTAAGAGCATAACTATGTCAATAATTAAACCTTTTTTTAACAGTTTTGATACTCTGAGTAATATGATTTTCATGAAAGTAATAAAAGCATACAACATTCCATTAGCATCAGTTTTAATCATCAAAAAGAAGGATACATTTAAAGTGTATACAACAAATTAGAGGTGTTTCAACAACTCTAGTGCTATATCCGTGATTTTCCCCGAGTATACCACGGACTCAGGTGAAAATATCCCACGCTCGACGTCTGCATCTCCAGCTTAACTGCTTCCTCCCACTCACGACATAATATCTGTCACTTTGTATTATGGATCATGTCAGTTTTAATTAATGCGCGGTTTGAACAACTGCATATTTAAAATTAAAAGGAATAAATTTTATTTGCGCTATTCTTAATCTTCTAACTATTCAATCATTAGGCAATCCAATTACCACCATTACTATTACTATTCGTACCCTCGCCGTAAACTAACCTCTCGAACACATGACAATGTATGGAAATAATTAAATTTATTGTTTGCGGGCGTGATTGCATACGCATAAAGTTGTTCTAGTACCGTTTAAAATGTAATTATTTTTTTATATATTCTTATTTTTTATATATTGAATGCAATAAGTAATTTAATATCTACTATAACTAATTTATTTCATTGAAGTCATCAACTAATTATCTTTCATATACTTAAAGTTTAAAAAATTACGTACTGTAAAATCACAAATAACATTGAATTTTTTAATCGTCCCTTTAGACTAAACAAGTTAATTTTTAACGATCACTCATCAAATTTGTTTAATTACGTCCCAGTGGGTCTAATCGTAAACGAAGGTTGAGGGAGGCCGCTAATCAACCGTTTAAGAACGACACTCCTTGATAAAGACCTGATTCCCTCTTTATAGAAAGCGACAACCTCAGGAAATTAGTTCATATAAAAAAATAAAGCGTAAATGTTACACTTGGAATATGGGTTCCGTCGATTTCATTCAACAAAATATTTTATTTTGATTCCATTGTTATCTGATGTGAACTGAAAAACAATACTTAAGTGATCGTTTAGATTTACATATTAATATGTAATTAAACTATATATAAGTATGTATGTGTAGCCTTTTAACTTTTTTTCGCCTAGGATGTTAACTTCTTTAGCCGTAACAAAGGAATTGAATACTCCCAAACATGACGAATATTAATTACCACGTAAGTATGACTTATATTAATAAGAAAAATCGTAAATAAATAGTAAATAAATAGTTTATTTGCAAAATGGTAAATTTAAATCGATTAATTATAAAAATCCGCACAATCAGCCATATATAAAAAAAGGAGCATGCATATGTCAAATTAAAAGTAGTTTTCTTTCTGGAAATCAAGCTATGTAGTAGCTATACCTCTTGAAAAGATAAGTTAACTTTTACAAATGTATGAAATGTTATCAATATAGTTGGATTTGTTTGTCTCCTATTGAACTCTACTTGTCCCTTCAGTCAGCGAGGTGTCAAAGCCCCATTATCATTGGCTGGCGTCTCGTTGATTTTAGATAAATACAGAAAAACAATTGTTTAATTTTTATACTTGTCATATTTTTCCATTCCAATTTTTCAAATCCAATTCACGATAAATTGGATTTTTTCATGATTATGCATTTCAGTTATATCGCAGTTAAAATAAAAGAAGTAATGTTTTGAAGCGATAAGTTCCATATACCAACTCCGGGGAAATAAATATAGATGATACAACTTTTTCTAGCTGTGATACTTTTTGACATTCAACACCTTGTGTCTTCAGTCACCGTGACCACGCACGCTGTAAAGCACGCGAAACGTCGGAAAAATATAAAATTATGTAAAATAACTGCAAATTTATATGATACATAACTTCAATCCGGTCAAAAAGTGTTTTCTTTAAATGTGTAGAAGTTATGTCAATAAAAGAAAATAGGCTTAATATTACTGATTCATAATATAGTAATCAGTAATATATTTGTGTATTCATATTGTTAACTAAACGAAGTTGCATCGCAAAGCCCTTTGTTTAGAATTAATTACAGATAATTTTCAAATTCCTAATGACATTCTTCACGTCCTCATGTAAAATTAATTGATGAAAAACTAACTATATTTTTTTAAAGTAAAGTAATCAAATAAAGTATTTTCGGAGGTTAAAAAGGAAATGTGCAGCGATAGCTAAGTCGGTTTATTCCCGAGATAAGAGCAAATGTATTCAGATGCACAATCTTTATACCGCCCGCCCGCCCAACCGCCCGCCCATAAACCGACTCGTCGAATGGCTGATGAAGCTATCATTTCTAATGTCATTTTTATATTTCATTTTAGTACAACCATCTTGGAAACTATTTTAGTAGCTTATCTTACTTGTAATGTTAGTTGAATTATATGGTATCTGCTATATAACTAACTCGACAAATATATTTGTAAATTGTTCGGTTTTTCAGAGGTTTTGAATCTGTCACCCGAACGAACTGGCACGCCAAATAGAACAGTATGTGATACAACTAAAACGTCACCATATTCTAGAGCTAGAAGCCCGGCAGTATCTCTAGGCAGCAGATGATAAGAAGCCATTCCACATGACAGCAGCAAATACCCGCAGAAAGAAATTGCTACTATCTTCTGTAAAATTTCATATTATTTTAAAGAATTTAATAACTTCGAGTAAAAATGTTTAGCCAGATGATTATTTTTCCTTTCTGTATAATTAATATATCTAACTTAAAAGTATTTTAGTAAAGGTTGTAGACCTTGAGAAATTAATGAGAAAGAAAGCCCACAACAAAATACCGTATTTATTACTTAAAAGAAAATTTCTTTATGAAAATAGTCTGCAGACTCAGTAAGTTGCAAGTGCTACCTCTAAGAGAAAATTCAATAAAAACCTAAAAGCCAATCTTATCTTGAAGAGGAAATTAAGAAACAGCGGCGAGCATCTGACATGGCGCTCTTTACAGATCTATTACAAGAGATGGGTTCGTAATGAATATCGATACTTTTTACGATATTGACGTGATTTTTTTTAACTTTAGCTAGTCGAATTATCATAAATAGATTTATTTTTTATAATTATGACTGGGACCTTATATTAAATAAATATAACGTCCCAGAGCTGGTGTTTTCTTTGTTCAACGAATAAGTATCACAATCCAGGGAGGAAATGCTGCCAGCGTTAAAGGTGCACGGCCACAGGAACCAATATTTTAAATTTGTAGTTGTTTTTTAGTTTTCTTTTTTTTAAATCACGATTTAGGTTAATAATATTGTAAAAACTATATTTGTGTGTGTTTACAAAACATAAATATTAAATTAATTAAAGAGATCTACAGTTTAAGAAAAAAAAAAACGAATTATTGCAAAAAAAGGTTAAATTAAGAGAATTTGTAGTATTATTTTGTGTCATCCTATTAACAATGTTTACTACCTAGAATGAGTACCATTTTTTGTATGTTGAAAGATTTTAAGGCATATTTGAAAGTATTTGACAATTTATCTCAATATATCTTACATAATATTGTATATAATAGATAATTCCATATCGATAACATTACATCACTACTTTACTTTTAAAAGAGTGTTGAATACGACAGTGCGACATCGGACTTTGAAATAATTCTGTGACGGGGGAGGCACAGGAAACAGAGCCTTATCTGCCAACACCCGTTTGTTATATTTTTAAACAACTCCGTATTTGTCCCTTACAGCTGAATAGACTTAATGTTACTTCAGTTCCTAAGTCATCACGGTTTTTAACAATTGACGAGATAACTTCGAGGATAATAAACGAAACGTTGGGAAGTTGCCGTCTTTCAATTTCTACATACTTTGAGAACCCTAAGTATGATGGGACCTTGGTACTATTCCGTACTTTTTGTAGAGAATTAGGCAGCTTTTTAGGCAGGTAGTATATATTAAATTACTTCTTCGGAAGCTCAAAATTTTTCACTACTTTATGCTTCCTTAAATCAGACTTCAGCTCATGAAATTGAGTTGCACCAAGTTAAGATCTGGGGACATCTAACGTTATTGCTGAGAAAACCAACCTAAACTGAAATGAACGGTAATAAAGTTAATTTGGCAGATGTACTCTATAACAACATACACTAGAGACATAAACAACAGAGTAGCACCCATAGATTAACGAATCACTTATAGAAATATATCACCTCCTGTAAGCTGATAAAAGCATTCATAACGTCTAGCACACTTCTGGGTACAGTTTATCCGTTATCAGGGACAATGCATTATGGGAACAATATCATTACGGGGGCTATTCAACATTTTTATTATTGCCTTACTATTGTCTTATGGCGCGACGGTGCCCGATAACAAAGAGACATACAGGCATTGAAAATAGAAAGCATATTTCCTGGATATTTTATAAGAGCCCAGTGTATAATGGAATATAATAAAATATATGCCGACATTTTATCATACTATAAGCTTCTTTTAAGAACATTTTTGAACAAATTTAATAAATGAAATAAAACAAATATTTTCATCTTTAAAGCGCCTAGTATGTAAGGAAAACAGCAAATCATAGTGTAATCAATAATGAATTAATATTTCTACAAAAAATAATATTTTACCTTTGATAATTTAATTATTCTCAATGTGTGTTGGTATTTTGAACAATGTTTCAAATTTTCAGCCAATTTTTTTTCATACGAGTATTTCAGATTAGAAGAGGTCATCAACCACCTGGCTATAGTGATGATACGTTAGTGATCATTCGTTAACTTGATTTTAAAATGATGCGGACGTGCGGTGCTAGCGCCGATCACAAAGCAAATGAAACACAACGAGCCAACGCACTAGTGACAGATTTGACAGCTTATAACCAGTAAGATTTTTATGATTTATTGAAGTTATACTTCTATAGGCGCGTTATGAAAAATTGATGAGAGTGAAATTTTACGATGCGCGCGCACCTGTGACACAAAATGTTAGTGTGATTATAGCGTGCGCGAGCGAGATAGGAATAAGACAATCTACAAGTAAAAAGAAATAGAATATGAGTGAAGTTCGAAGATCGCAAATTTTGAATGACCATATTCCATATGACATTTGTCATTTACGTTTTAAACAAATAAAGGAGTTTTAATTATTTTTTCAAAGAACTTTAGCAATCCTTTTTCACAAAGACCTATTGTTACTTAGTTAAAAGGTTATGAACCATACCTAGTTATTAAATTGAATGAATAATATAATAAAATAATAAGTAATCATTATTATTAATATTAATTGATAATTGAATAATATACCTACTAAATATTAAATATTATTAAATTATTAACGTTAAATATTTATTATTATTTATTTAATATTAAAAAAAAATAGAGAAAGCCAAAGAAGTATAACTTCTTACGCGCGTATATAAGTACACGAACCGTTTTTTTAGAATATCTCCGACTAGAGATGCTTAAAGAAAAATTATGAAACATTAAGAGATGTCTGTCCTACGCTGTAGAGGTCACATTCTCAAAGCCCGTGTATTCCAAACATAATTCTGCAGCGCGATACCTCGCAGATTTATTCGGGTAACGTTTGTTGTTTCACCTTCCCGCGAATAATGCGCCAAAGATTTATGAATAAGCTGTTTGTTTAGGCGGATGATTGTCGGCGATAAACCAGCCTCCTTACTCATTTCTTCGTTCATGATGTCCTTAATTAATCTTTTTGTAAATTATGAAATGCGTTGTTTCCGTTTCGGTTTCATTTTTACGGAATTACTTCTGGTTTTTTGAAATTTGTTTAATTAGAATAATGTGGCATACTTTTTACAGCTCAATCAAACTTTTAAGATGCAACATATGTCAATCTTATTTTGTTTTTTTTTTATCGTTAGTTTATAACCGTTAATACATTTGGTTTATTCGATTTGCCAATATAACTAGATACCTACTGTTGGTAATTTCTACAACTTATTCTATTTCTATAAACAGATTATTTGATAATCTTTAGTAATAGTAATTTTGTAGTCTTTATTATTAATGTCAAGTCAATGGAGTTAGTGTCAGCTGCAGTTGTCATTATAATTTAGTAACATCAAAGAAAAATTAGTTTAATTGATAATAATAATAACTCCATAGTCAATGCCACTAAAATAATTTATCATAACTTTAAACCTTTTAAACTGAAACACAATCAATATGTAAGTATCTTTGGCATTCGTTCTAATGACTGCCTCTGCTTGACACTGTAGTCAATTCGGGTTCAGTCGCGCAACGAGTACTGACATTAACAAATGTGACGAAACTTGTTAATCACACATTCGGGTTGCTATAAATTCACAAACATTGGTGGGTGCGGCGCTCAGCCCTATCGAACCAGGCAGTAGCCTTTAAAAACTAGACTCTAATGTGGAAATTAAACGGTTGATGCTAACAAACTAATTTATGACATTATTCAATCTTTAATTATTTATCTCCTGGTCCTGTTTTTGATAAAATTAGTGCTTTCTCGTTATTGAACCTAATTTTCCTTCCCCTCGACTTTGTGTATCCTCTTTCCCTATCAATTATAGTTGCTAAAACAGGAACCACGGAGGAATGGGCACCAAATACAACCATGCAATAGGTATTTTTTCAAGTTGGTAACAGAAAACGCGTTTATGTCACAACGGTAAAACAATAAAGGGACTTTATAATAAGACAACATTTTTGTTATCATTACACTGTAATACCCATACATACATACAAATTACACACGAAAACGTAAGTAAACGCAGAGTCACAATGAAGTACACAGTATTAGGTAGATACGATTCGGCAACTCACGCATTTGCCCTCAAAATATGCAAATACCCAAGAGGGCTTGGTTACGGAGATACCATTAATCATTATCTAAATTAATTTCGAACCTAACAAAATCTCCTCTTAGTTTCTTAAAGTCACAATAAAGAGGATCGCGGTGGATGCCATAACTCATCTGAACGTAAGATTACTGATCTTTAATCCCCCCTCCGGGTTTCTCTTAAAGTTAAGATTTACGACTCTAAGTATTATTTCGCCGCGGTGTAAGCTTGCAGTCAATGAAAAAAGTTTGCATACTTCTGATATGGGATGACGGCTTAATGGAATTCTTCATAAATATAGCGAATTTCAATTTTGCAAAAAAATTATTTATTTGCGATTTCGCTTTTAATACACAATTCGCCTAAAACAGTCCATTTACACAGTTTTGTTTTCTATTTAAATTGAGTTAACACAGTGAAAGGAACATGGCCATTTCTTAAACTAAGATTTATATTGGTGGATGTCAAAATTGGATTGCCAATATAGAAATTTTTACGACTTTTTAATTTTTTTTAATCTTTTTAATTTAAACTGACTAAACGAATATTTCGATGAAATTAACAATAATGATTAAATGTAAAAAAGTAGATATACATTCATACTTCCAGATTTGAACTTTACATATAACGTAACCTTACCATATGAGTTCCATTGTTATATGTTGACGATTACTTCAGATATTAAGTAGTAGAACATTTAAATAAGATCACCAAAGACGCACGATGAAGCAAAATAAGCTTCATTAAATCAATCATTAATTAATCGGGTATTAATTTTCGTACTTACAAAATTATTTTGATAGATATATAATTAGCGTAATACATAATGTAGTTATTGATTGAATCGCGTGAATCTGGGTGTTATCTTATAATCTCTACGTCTAACTCTATATTATAAGTTAAGGAATATTTATAGCAGTAACTTTATTTAATATCAGCTACACCTTGTCTCGCGAACAAAACTTTTAAGCTGCGCTTATATTGAGTCTAACAAAGTAATATCAATAGAAGGCTAAGATTTCCTTTTTCTTTATAAAAATGTGTTTATTACAAACTTTTCCCGTAATTTTACACGCGTTCATTCGCTCATCAGTAGTTCTTTTCATCATTTTGAAATTTGCTATGCTTATACGAAACCATTAACAAAACAACATAATATACCATAGCTTGACACAAACTTGATCAATATATATGTGCCAAGAAGATGTCTTTTGATTATACACTTTCAAAAATATCATATATGTTAGATTATTAATAATTTATAATTATATAGTCTACATCTGAAAATCGCTTACACCAATATACGTATAAAAGCTTTACCATCATAAAACGATATCGCTATTTTCTGAATAAGTTTCAAAATATCTCAGTGAAACTTGGCAACAAAGGTATAATTGAAAGATCGGAAATTCCCAAGCAGGCTCATATTTCAAAGACGCTCTTCTTGCCCGGATAATATAAGAAGATAGAGGACAGAGTCGGATATAAAATATGGCGTCCTTTCATGAATCTTATTAAGATATCCTCCGAAAACTGAAGGAGATGGAGCAATACATTATATTTAATGTTAGAGTGGGACAAAGCGTTTACGGTTTATGTATATTAAAATAATACGTAGCAAGTTAAAGAGGTGCGGTGGCTTCGGTGTGAATTTATCACCTCTATGAATATGATTTTCTTTAAGGCATTTAGTGTCACGCATTACTAGCATACTTAACAATTTGGTTTATTTAACGAAAGTACTTTGGCTTTTGCTATAGAACTTAAAGTCTGGCATTAGTGTATTCAGAAAACAGTGTTAATTACACCGTAAATAATAAAATGTTAATTGTATAAGCAGTTGGCCTAGTGCCTTCAACGTGCATTTCTCATCTCTGAGGTCATAGATTCGAACCCCGGTAATAGACCTTCCGTCCATCTGCGCATTTATCACTCGCTTGTACGCTGTATGGTGAAGAAAAACATTGTGAGGAAACTGGCATGCCTTGTACCCAAAACGTTAGCGTGTGCCGGGCAAACAAATGTCCTCGAAACAGATACAGAAATCTGAGGCCAGACCTAAAGTTTTTTAGTTATTTTATATGTTATGTATGTATGTAGGTTAAATACATATTTTCATCACATATAATATGCAACCGATGCTCGAATATATAAAAAATATATATGTATTTTACGACTTAAAATTACCCATTTTTGGTTCTATAATTATTAAGTCAAATTTCGCATTCGCATTAATTTATAAAAAATAGTGTTTTTTAGTTTTTTAAACTATATTTATTTTCCACTTTTTAGTCCTAGCAGCAATACATGTTGTCTCAATTTAACCGTATTGCTTTGTGGACTTAAAAAAAATTCATTGTTTTTTCGAGATAAACCTATGAAATTATTATATTGTTGCTGATTCTTTATAAGTGTACAAAGTTTGAAATAAATCTGTCCGTTTTAAGTGGGTCAAAATCGAGTCCGAAGGAGTCGGTTACATACATACATACAGGTGAAGCTAATATAAAGCGTGTAAAAATGTATAAGGATTTCGTAAAACTTAAATTCAGCCTCTGCACTCTAAAAATACTATAATTTAAAAGCTGTTCAAGGAATAGAAATGTGAGTAGGCAAAGCCATAATTCATCTAACTTTTGAGAAGTGCAACACACGCTATCTTGGCTAACATGCAAAATAACTTCGGGATACGTTGCTTACCGAAAACCGATAATAAAGTTATACGGCCCAACTTTTACAAGAGCCAAATTTGAATTTATTCGAAAATGCTTTATCGATAGCATTGTTTCGTAATTACATTGCTTACGGCGAGAGGAATACGAAGATTTCTTAAGACGTACGGCGTAGTGAGAATATATTCAATTGATAGATTTCTGAGACGTTTATATTCCCTTTATAGCTCGCGCCTAATTTTTATCTTAATAGTCAAATAGATCTTTACTGATACCGTGATTTGGTAATAATGTGTTTTCTGTGTTAGCTTCTTATTTAGTCAATTTGACTTTTTATTTCAGTCAATATACGTAATTATAAGTAAGTTTCTTGAGTATAGTATAGTATAGGGACAAACGAGACAACGAGACAGCCACTACTGCTTATGGGCATCATGACACCAAGACAGCCATGTCAGATATGTTAGATTACGTTCAGATAAATTTCAACTGAGTATAATTTGGGTTTCAAATTTATGATTAAAGAACGGACTGACTTCTAACAGGCCGGGAATACACTCGCGCGCCTTCTGGCATGGGCGCTGTTACATAACATTAGGTAACATAACCATTTGCCCTGCGCTTTACTAAAAAATATTTTATCGGACACATATCTATTTCATCTAAAATGACAATTAACGCATCAAGTGTTTGAAAATCTCAGAACATTACAGATGAAAAATTAAAAAGAAAACAAGTCGTTAAAGGTATCTTAGCTAAGGTTTACATTGAATATTTTCCTCGATAGACATATCATTAACGAAACAAAATCAATTTCTACGTTGTTTACCATAAGCAGGATTCAGCATCTAATGTCTGCCAAGACAAATATCACCATTTCCTACAAAGACGTTCCCTTATCATTCAATTCGCGATATTTTGGGGGCGATATGCAAAAATTACCCATCCACGTTTATCCCCACATAAATAATATTAGATAGCGTGCGTGAGAGTGTTTTTGTAATTACCGCATAAATAATAATTCAGCGCGCCGTAGATTACCGTTAGAGTCTTGATGTATGGGCGCTGTTTAAGATTTAAATAAGATTGTACTGGATACGTATAAACATTAAACAAACATATATATTAATTTATTAGTTTTTATTTTAATAGGGTTAATATAGGTTGGGGTGGTCTTATTTTACAAGGAATACGTTTTGTACTAAGTAGTACGTTAACATTTAGATCTAAAGTTTCCGTCTTACACATAAATAAAATCAGTGGCACTACAACCTTTTTTGGTCTGGGCCTCAGATTTCTGTATGCAGATACAGAAATCATGATCATTTGTCAATCTAATAGGTTAGTAGGTGATCAGCCTCCTATGCCTGTCACACGCCGTCAACTTTTTTGGTTTCCTCAACCCGGTTTCGTCATGATGTTTTCCTTCACCGTTCAAGCGAATGTTAAACGCGCACATAGAAAAAAAGTCCATTGGTGCACAGTCTACGCACGCTGTAACCACTACTCCAACACTGTCTTACATATAGTTTAATTAAAAACTGATAAAATTAAATGTTTAAACTCAATTTAAACTTTTCCGATATTTACCCACTCGCTAAGTCTATAGCACGTTATCATCCAAGTTAAAGTAATACACAAACAATATAAATATTCATTAAAATTAACGCTCCATACTCGCGGCTCTAAGGCTGAATAAGCTGAAAGACACGACCAAGAAAATTGCCAGACAATATCCCTTCGGCAATATTGAGATAAACGTGAAGTGAAAATATTAAAGCCATTACCTACATGGGGTATATCAGATTGAATTTATTTAAGATTATTGTATTCAGCAGTTGGATACGTTTTGTCAATAGAATATTAATAGGAAAACGACAACACCACTGATAGTGATCGTTTTATAAGAAATTTTAAAGGGATTTTAGAATAGAAGTACTTGGTATCGTACACATTCAATCACACTATGAAAAACTATATTAAATTAATTTTAATAAGGATAAATCAGGGATAGTTTAAACGAACAAAATATTTATTCCAAATGGACAGAAATATGGAAACATAAATAAAAGGATGTACACTAAAATTAAACTGTCCCTTGGAGAGAGAGACACTCGTCGATTGCTCCATCTAATGATGAAGTGACGATTCAGCACAACGTTAGGTAGTTAGGTACATGAGTATTACAAATATCCAAGTAAAAATTACGAATTTATTGAATAGGAATAATAACAATTTTTACTATTATAATAAAATAATTCTGGAACATCGCTCCAAAGACATTTTCTCAATAAATTTATACCGATACTTATAGGATACATTTGGATCCATTTTGTATGTAAAAAGCGTATTACCTACAATAGTAGGACATAGTGTGTATTAGGAAACGTTTACAAGAGCGGCACGTAGCATAATAAATAATATAGTAATCAGTGCGATTCCTTACATCCCGTTCTTATTAGGCGAGTAGCAACATTCACCATTCGCTAATGCCCGGGCTTACTCGCACATGTGGGACGGAAAGATTCCGCGAGAATTTATTGTACATCGGCTTATGAATCATAAATAAGGGACTAATTAGAATTGCTTTATTGTACGAGCTATTGCTTTTGTATTAAGACGTATGGATATGGGTTTCTTGGATTAATATCGAAGAAGGTGAGGTGTTTTACGAGTTTTGTAATATAATGCTGTAACAGAATAAACACTATTTATTCAGAGCTTGACATATTTGGTAGTGGGCTGATTTATTGTTAATTAACAAAACAGCATTCTGAGGTGCCTATCTATAACCTAATGTTTTTATTGTTTGATTACCTATTATTTATGCTTAACAAGTAAAGAATTACTACTGAAATATAAAACTAGAGTGTGTACTTATTATTTTTTAAATTTATGTAACATTTATCTTTACTTTATTTGTTACACTAAAGTTGTATTTTGGAAAATATAGCTGGTGAATATACTGTAGATATCATTATCAATGATGTGGTAAACTTTAATAAATAAGCAAATGGATTATGAGTCTAGGATTCAGATTTTTACATCTATTATTTTGATAAAAATATAAGTGCGAGTAAATACAATATGCCGATTCTCATAATATGTTTCCTTTTTAATTTTGGTTATAGTAAAAAAAAAAATAGTTTTATAGGATAAAAATTTGTCGACAAAAAACGGTTTACAATCGCACGTAGTAATCGACTGACACAATTATATTCATACATATTGATGTTATGAAAATCTTTTAGCGATGTATCGTAGCAAATGGCCAATTATGAATATCTCCTACAGAAATGTAACGCTTGCTACGCTTTGTAGCCTTCCTACGCTTTTAACCAGCTCAACATTTTTAAACTATAGTACAAATATATCATACCACTTTAACTTTATATGATTTTTAGTAGTGTTTTAGTTCTTACCTTGAGGCTCAATATGCAAAAATATGAGGTACAAAATCTATGAAAAACTATACGTGAGGATCTATTTATTAATTACAATTATTTTCACTTATGATAGAGGTGGCCGTAGCAAACTTGCTATTGGACATCTATTATATTGGAGTCTTGCCATTATTTTATGTGTAAAGAAGTATTTTAATTTTTTAAAAATAAAATTATGAATTTTAGTACCTTCTTAATTAATAATACTAACACTCGATAGGAACTAATTAATTCCAAGACGACACATAAATCTGATAACATGTCGTAACGCAGCGCCCCGATAATGCGGACAAATTATGAAGTTTTAACAAGTTCTCGAAATAAATCTTCACCCTGTGTGGTTATCGCATGAATGCTGTCCCAGCAAAAATCTTATTAGTTTTTTTATTTAAATGTGTGTTAGACTTCAAGAGTCTATTATTTAAGTATTTTATTGTCTAAAAGTATTATTAAAATATCCTACTAATATTCTCGATATTAGTTCTATATATCTTATTTGTGTATTAAAGTGTGTCCAAGTTTTAACTTATGAATTATAACAATCATTCAAAAAAAATTAAAATATTGCGTACATCTCCATTCAAACGTTGATTTGTTAATTTACAATTAAAAGTACAAATTTTATTAAAAATTAACAATACTTTGCTTTTAAAATATAATGAACTGTGTAAATAAATCCTAAGGAAAAAGTTATCATTATATGTAGGTAAATAATGTCTAAGGGAATTGTTCATGTGTAGGTAATATTAAACTTTAATAATTAAATCTAGCAACACATTATCTATGTATATTGTTCGTTAAAGAAAGCAAAGTTGGAGTAATAAATTAATTGGCGACTAAGTTGGAGTAAGACGGGGAAGCGCGCAAGATCCAACCAAGTTTAGACTATTAATTTGGGTCTTAGAAGGCACGCCGAGAAATAAGGCTGTGTGAATATGTGTACTAAATTGCTATGAATTATAACAAATATACATAATTGTTTTTATTTATTGGTTTAAGGTAAAGAAACATGTTAAAGTTGAGGAGAATAAACAAAATAATAAATGTTGACATCCGCAAAAAAACAAAACTTACAGATGCACTTGTACATGCTCTAAGGCTAAAATGGAAATGGGCAGGTGATATTGATAGAGCGCGGAAAAAATATGGATACTAGAAATAACAAAATGGACTGGATCTACTGGAAAGAGAAGTATAGGACGACAAAAGAAAAGATGGACGGATGACATTCTAGAACTGGCGGGGAAAAACTGGATGAATGTTGCTCAAGACAAGGAGAAATGGAAAAATATGGAGGAGGCTTTTACCCTTAAATGGGCCATACAAAAACTAGACCAATAAAAAATTAAAAAATAAAAATAAATTTAAAACTTATTTTTTTTTTAACTATATATATATACTAATATTAAGAAATGTAATGTTGTATGGATTAATATAGCTTTAATAATTATAATTGGTTTGGGCTATTATTGAAAGTATGACTTCATTTCACAAGTTACATACGAGTATCATTTCAAATATCTATTGTATTGTAGTGGTTTTGGTTTAGATACTGACGGCCAACCTTCAGTAATGGAGAGGCACCAAAGAAGAAGAAAAGACAAGAAGTTGTTTTGGTGTTGAAATAATAAAGTGGTCACCGTGGTTTCACCTGCACTAATTCGGTCGTAGCTTGAAATTATCCAATAAGTGAAATGCCCAAGAAAAAAATAGATTTTTAATCTGATAATATAAAATAATGATAAAATCTCAAACAATTTAAGAATTCAATCTTCGCTTGACGGTGTACGTATTTCTAGCGCTTGCTTAATTCTTTAAGTAGCAGTTGTATGTGGTCCCAACTATCTATTTCAAAAGGAACAAATTTGTAGTAAAGGGAATATCGCTTGATATTAGTTTATATTAAACTAACATTGGATGATAAATTGGTTTTGTGAAATGTTTTATTAATAGTTACGATAGTGGTTCAGTATTATAACGGAAATGTTTTTGTATAATTCCCTCGTGCAATACCTAGTATCTACCTGCCTAAATACGCAATGAGCTGTTTCGTTCCAAATTCAAAATTAATGACTTTTAAAGTACCCCATACAAAATGAATAATTTCATCAATTTAAGGTATTAATAATTCTAATAAATTTCAAAATGAGCATTTTAACTCAAATTTGGTAATCTGTTTGCAATAATGTAACTTTGTTTTATGTGATAACGGAGAGCCTTTATGAATATATTGGAAAACTTCGCCATTTAGTCAATTCGTATTTCTATACATAACTCAATTAAAGGCTGTGACGATTTTTGTAATTCGAATTACGTAGACTTTTTGAAAATGGAAAAACACTATTCAGATATAAAAGGCTAATGTCAGAGTAGGGTAAAGAAAACCCATCAAGTCGCCTAATTCTCGACTAATTGCTATTTATGCAATCTCGGTCAATCTCGTTAAGCGCTTAACCTTACCTGAAGGTTCTAGGTAAAGAATGCTGTCACGTGGCTTCGGTGGGCGGATCGAATGAGGCTCATCCCCACCTGTTGATCCGGCTGATCCGCCCACGGATATGCGCGGATATTGAGGTTATCCGGGCCACGCCTAACGCCCAGCCGTTTATAATCCTTATATGGGCCAGTTTACACATACTACGATTTCAGCGAGTACTATACGTAAATCTGTCTAAGGGCATAATGTATAAGAAACATACAAAAGTAGTTACATACAGAACAGGGTTTATAATAATTAAACATTTTTGCTTTTAAACTTATTGTTATAACTTATACGAGACTTTGTTCATCGTTTTTATTTAAATTTAACTTTTGTTACGTGTCTGCCATAACCCATTAGAACATTGCATCTATTATACACCAGTCATTATAGACATTCGAAATCGAAAATTTGATAATAATTCCAAAAGTTTTCAAACTTCGGTCAAGTGAATGGTACATTGGGACGACAATAAATCTCATTTTGCAACCTTGTCCGCAGTCCGGAACATTGTTAAAATTGCAATTAAATTAATTTTATGTCTGTATGGTCGTGAAAAAAATTCCAAAAGTTCTGCAAACTTGGGGAAGTTTTCAATATAATATTTCATATCACGTATAAAATTTGCAACCAACCTAAGTGTACGGAACATTTTTTGTTATTTATTTTATTTTCGATATATCTGTCAAATTTGCAGAACTTTTGGAACGTTTTCCTTCAGTTTAATAAAGAACAACATTAATTAAATAATGTTCCGTACACTTAAATTGGTTGCAAATTTGACACGTGATGTAAAATAATATATTTAACACCACTCCAACTTTGCAGAACTTTTGGAATTTTGGTCTCAAGAACTAAGCAAATTATCATTTATTGATTTTTTAACAATGTTCCGGACCGCAGAGCAGGTTGCAAAATTTTATAGTTTGTTTTAATACCACTCCCGACCTTACATCAAAATTTGAAAACTTTTGGAATTATAATGAATTAATTGTCTTGACTGACTGGACTATTAGTAATAATATCATTTTTAAAGATTCGTTTGTTTTACGTTCATAACTTTGCTTCTATAAGTATGAATTATATAAAGTTCAGTCATTTTGGTTGACAAAAACTTAAGATAATAGAGACTTAAGATAGATTGTCTGCTCTGTTTGTAATCCTGATTAATTTTCATTGTCAGAAGAGTGCTAAACAATTTACTATCGATACAAAAGGTTGTCTGTAAAGTCGGTTTACTGACGATAGTTGAACGTAACAACGTCATAAGAAAATACTGATGGAATGGTTGCATTCTTCAAAAGAAAATTTTAATTTTATTTGTTAAATAGATATTTTGTATGGATATAGAGAAGGAAGTAAATGGAAATCACAATTGAATTGATCAAGTTACATTTATTTGTACACATAAATACAATTATGTAAATTTTTGTGTGCAAGCGAGAGCGCGGAACGAGTGCTCTCGCTTGCACTTCAAGCCTTAATGGAACGCCTCAGAGCGAGTTAACGCCGCATGAGTCATGTTTTTACGTGCGTGCAGCCGGCTCCATCGAATTATAAGACGTTGTCACGTCAAAACGTTTTCTTGGATAATATCAACGAATATCAAGTCGTAGTTACACCTAACACTGTCACGTAATATCGTTTTAATCACACAAAGGGACACAAATGGACGATATATCTAAGTTCATCTTACCTCTAAGACATTCACCGGCAACTAAACTCTTAATTGGTTCCAATCGAATTACAAAACGGGGAATCGAACCCTCGATCCTGCACTTAGATCCTTTTAACGGTTTGCTGAAGACGGATCCCTTATATGCCAATTAGGGGATACAGAATTTAATTAAACGATTTAAGAACCGATAGAGAAGTTTGTAATATTTTTCTTGGATGTTTAAAAGTCTCATATATTGTCCTACTAATATTATAAACGCGATAGTTTGCAAGTAAGGATGGATGTTTGTTACTCTGTCACGTAAAAACTACTGAATGGATTTTGATGAAACTTTACAATAATATAACTTATACATCAGAATAACACATAGGCTATTATAAATATATTATGTCAATTGTCCAAAATATCAAGTAAGTAGGAAAAAATCTACCATCTGCGAGCTATTCTGGCGTGCGCTGCCAAAACCGCTAGAGTTACTCATAATATGTAATGTTTAATGGAAATGTTTATCTTAAATAGTCCTACAAAAAAGTCCACCACATTATATATCTATATCTTATGTGTAAGCCATTTTAGCGAAAATAGTGAACCATAACCACAATAAAAATTGATCATTTATTTCAAATGTACATTTGGTACTAATAAATTGATTTCTAAATGAAAATATGTAGTTACTTTTATCGCTATTCAAAGTAGATAAAATATGTCTGTCACTCTACATCATTTGGAATGTTATTTTAATCCTGCGCAGACGAAGTCGCGGGCACCAGCTAGTGTATATATAATACATATCAACGTCGTTATCACTAATTTGTCTCGATTTAAATAATAAATTTCATTAATTGTAATAAACAAAGCATGTTACGCTTAGTAAACACAAGCTCGAGAAATCAGGAATGTCCTTATATTATGTAATATCGATTGACCGCAATCAAAACATTTGTAAGAATTAGTTTAAATGCTACGTAGTTTTATTGATTTGAAATGTTGCTGTAAGGTATTAAAAGTGACAGTTGAGGTTGACAAAACAGTTCCGAGGACCATAACGATACATAAGGCCTCAAATTGGTGTATCAAAGGATCACATATTGAAATTATTGGTCAAAGTGGTGACCGTAACTCCGTTTTAAGTTCTTGCGACCGTCCGAGCAAGACACTAGAGCACTTTGCTTGCGATGCTCCTAAATTAACCGCTGTGGAGCTGAATTTCACTGCCTCCTTAACTTTAAGTCTAATGACATAGTTTAACTGCCGTTTTACAATATTTGAAACACTAACCATACAATATTATATAGTACATATTTTTTTGTTTTAAGATCTATGCTCAAGAGTGAAATGTATTGTGTAGAATACTTACAGATCAATAGTATCTATGCTGACTTAGAATTTTGACCAGAACTTTTTGAACTATAATTAATACTATAGAAAATTGTGATAAAATGCCCCCAACCCCAAGAGTTTGTTTCCCGATAAAACAATAATTGCTTGAAACTCGAGTAATTTTAGACATCGATATAACTTAAACGAATGTTTAAACCCAACATTTACTTGCTAGTGCAACTGCTCGTTTCCCTTGGTCATCGTGTGCCAACCGTCTTTAGAAGCATTACTGGGAAATGCACTAATGCCCTCCGATACCGTGGAAAACTGTTAAGGGGCTGGTTAGAGGCTTTCTAAGACACTGATATTATTAGTGCATTGTGTTCTGTCCTACACAAATTGACAATGTTGTCTTTGCCTACACTGACATTTATTGCACGCTATTCTCGCCTTTAATAACTGTTCCCAGAGCGCGTTTAGGAATGATAAATATGTTTTAACATTTGTATTAGTTTTAAAGGTCATAATCCTTCACAGACATCGCGTTAGCTGATTTAATATTTATAAAAACATAATATTCCTATTGCCGGCAGAAGTGAAAACTTGAAAATTAACGTTGTGCATTTTTGATATTTTGGAATGGTTAGGGAATAATTTTGCACGATTTTTTTTTAATTATCAGTATAAAAGTATATGTCGTAGAATACATTATTTATTTATTGAGCTATCGTACACAAACCTGACAATTTATATTACATTAAATACGCCGCGCCAGCTGTCTACTCTCTATCCGTCTTATGAACTTTCGATCAGGTCACGTGTCCTGACGCGAGTTTAAAAATGTTTACCCATTCCAAAAAAAGTGTACAACGCCGCTAAAGAAGTTTTCACTTCAAAATTGTTTTATTATTTTTTAGCGTTTTCAGTAAATTTTCTTTATCCGTCAGTAGTATTAGAGCCAAGACATATCGTCAATTTTGGGCATTTCATCAAGATTATTTGTATCTACGTACCTCGTGAGCGGAGATTTAAACACACAAGCTCAGGGTTGAGAATCGTACGTTTAACCACAAGGTTTTTAAATTCAAATTGCAAAATGTAAATATTGCAAATAAATTTGAACTTAACTTGAGAAATACAGCAAGTTGCTGGTAATCACTGGCGTCGGTGCCATTTGCGATGTTAGCTGTAGCTTTGTGAATAAATATGGATCTTTTAAACGCCTCGCCTCCTAATTGCCTCCAGATGGACCGGAGCCAATTACAGTCGACATTTAGCTTGGCAACGGCGATAAATGTGGTGATATCGCGATATCAGCTATTGACTAATGAGTAATGACGGTTTGGATACTGATATAACTAGTATGCTAATGAGATTCGTCTATGATGTGTTTTTGATAATGTATAAAAAACCTCGCACTTCTCAACCATTTTATACGCGTTTAAACGTGAAGTTCGTTCTTTACTGATATAAAAATTATAATAATAAATTTATGACATAAAAATTATATATTTTATTTTAGTTCCTGCACGTTTCTGTTTAACAAAACCTTTTTAGTATTGTCTTTGATTAACATAACCTTTACACATTTAAATATAAAGCACGCGAAACGTCGGATAAATTTAAAATTATGTCAAATAATTGTAAATTTATAATAATACATAACTTTAATCCGGTAAAAAGTTTTTTCTTCAAAACCGTTTTATTATGATGAATGTCATTAAAAGACTGCATTTTTATTAAAAAAAATAAAACCACAATATAAATGATAAAATTCAATGCTTATTATTTGGTTATACTTGGTTATGACGTATATCAAAAGATTACTTATTAGTGAATGTATCAAGTAATATAATAAATTCATTTTACGTTGATACCAAACAATACAGCCGTATGTATCAGTACAGTAATGTGTGGGCTAGTTTATGTCTGTCCCGATAGGCGGCGCTTTTCTCCCGCTAATGTGCGCTTGCAACTCGTTTGCATTTATATTCCACGAGGTTTTGCCAAAATTACCAAAAGAATTGCAGAATACATGAGTTTATTTACTCTACGGAAAACTTAAGAGATTCTACGAAAACGTGTACTTCACGTACATTATTTATTAAATTATAGAATTCATAACATAACTTCATAAATTAGATTAACATTTATATTATCGTGTTTTGTTTAGGTTTAACGCCTTAATTGGGATTGAAAAAAGATATTTTATGTGTACATTCATCGAAAAGGCTTTTTAGTAAGCCCAGCCCATTAACATACTTTGTCTTCATTTATTGAATCTTAGGTTTCTCCTGTTTTATTTTATTGTGATGTAAATAAAAATAATAATAATAAAGCCTGTTTTATTTCCTATCATGACAAAAACAAATTATAATACGCATCTTAGATTATTTTACATTTCTTTTTACTTTTGCTTGTTATCCTATATCCTAACTTCCTTCAGTACCATCGATCAGAACCCCTTCACGGGTAAAGGCCTCCTCCAGCTTTTTCCAACTGATGTTAAGTGATACCGCCACCCATGGACACTCTCAATGCCAGAGGGCTCGTGAGTGCGTTGGCTGCCTTTTAAGAATTGGTACGCTCTTTTCTTGAAGGACCCTAAGTCACCCACCTTTTTTTTGGGCGACCTCTTCTTCTTCATCTTGGTCCTTTCCATACAGATGTCTTTAAATGTAAATAAAGTGTTCTTATTTTTATGTTTGGTAACGGTTTACTTTAGCTGAGGATAGAATGAATCAATCCTGGTACATTATTGCACACACCCAAAGGAAAACAATTGTTTTATGGGTATTAAGTTGTAGAAATTATATGTTAGACAAAATTACTTTTAAATTCAGTTATTATTATATTTATATTTACTCTCAATTCATATTTCATTTGTTTCTTTAAAATTTATTGCATGTACGTCATCTTTTTATTTGTTATGTTAATCTTATATAATTATATGTTATCTTTTTGTTACATATTATATGTTAATCTTAAGTATTATTCTCATGTAAGTGACATTTTTTCTTGTCTTTCTTTAATCTTTAATTTGCGGGTTATTCGAGCCGAATTTAATAAAACAGCGATAATATAAATGTAGTTCAGGAGGTCGGTTATTATTATTATTACAATCGAATGAACGAATACGAGTACATACGATTAATCAGTTCTGAAGATGCAAAACTTATTTCTTCCCTACAACCAAAGAAATATTTAATATCAAAAGTATGAATTCGTTACTTGCAGCGGTATCTCCGCTATCTGGTACGAGAAATAAATTCAACTTTATACCTTCAAAACTTTAACTCACCGACTGAAAATTGTTAACAAAAATGAAGGGGGAGTTACAGCGCGGAAAGGTGGAGCCTCACACTATTTTCATTTCGTGTAGTGCCACATTTAATTTTGTTGAAATTCTAGCGTAGCTTTGCAAAAATGTCAACTTTATTCCCCTCAGCTTTCGTTGCAGTCGGATGCCTTGCTTCTTCATTTTCTCGAATGTTCCTTAGTTTTCCGACGAGCTTTGAGGAACTATAACTTCATGGAAACTTACAGCACTCAGATGCGGCTTTTGCCACAATTTAGCTGCATTTAATTTTCGTTACGACTCGCGCATTGATATGTTGACTTTTCTTTTGAGTTTATCTTAAATATTTATTGCCTCGTTATGTCTAAGAGGTGGTTTTATTTGCTTACTTATTGAGGAATTATTTAATATTTTTTATTGAAACTATGAAGCTATCATATTTGTCTTTAGAAACGTATAATAAACCTTATCGCTTACAAAAACAGACTTTGTTTCTACGTCGTGCTTAACTTTTAGAGAAATATTTGTAAGAAACATACAGCCAAAACATTGTCAAGCCGTATTAAGAAAATGAAATGAAATGTTGTTTGTCAAACGCAGGCTTACAATATATCCTAAAGTCACATCGATGTCGATATACAGCCGAGCACATACTGTAAAAGGCTCAGCTCCCACGGGAGCAGGTCTAAAAGGCCACCAGCGATAGCACTCATCGAATAAGCCTGTTTCACAACCAAGAGGTTTAGACGAGACATAGACTCAATACTGTTTTATGCTGCTACCATCAATACTTAAAATGCTTGTGAATGGTTTCGTGATGTGAATTTAGAGTCGATAAGGCTTTTGTTTCATTTTTAAATATAAATTCAAACCATACATGGGAGCATTATGTTAGTTTTTCAATTGGAATTATACGCAATTTCTGCTAAATATTTTTTATATAAAAGTCGTATTAAAATCGTATTATTAAGTATAAGATTGTACGTAATCGTTATTGAAAAACGTTGTTTCATTTTAAATAAAAAACTTTGTTTGAATACGACGTAGAAAAGAGCGTCCCAATTCTTGAAAGGCCGGCAACGCACTTGCGAGCCTTCTGGCAATGTCCGTGTCCATGAGCGGCGGTATCACTTAACATCAGATGAGCCTCGTGCCCGTTTGCCTAAAGCATATCGTTAAACAAAATCATCATTTAATTACGTTTGGAAAATCCAATTTTTCTAAACGTAATTAAAACAACCTACTACTCAGATCTATTGTCGTTACTACGATTTTGATTTAATAGCTTTATCGATAAATTCCCTTCCCTATTGTAAAAGGATTGGCATTTGAGCCTGAGAACGATCGAAGTAGCGGATTGAGTCTGAGACAAGAAACCCCCTCGATGGGGTAACTTCAATCATAAGGGTAAACGTTCCACCCAATATTCAAATGATCATCTGTTTGAAAACCTTTGTCTAATATCTTTATAATACAGTTATTTATCCTATAGATTTATGAGGTCTATTAACGTCGCAATAGATCTTTTGTAATTTCTAGTAACATAAATATTTTTTAACATTAAAATAGATGCTCTATTTAACCTTAATATATATTATTAATATATCGTTTGCATTAATGATCAAGTTAATTGCCCCGAACTTAAAACTAAATTTAAATTTCTAGATGCCACAGGCATCCCATCATTCCATTTGGCCCCCTTTTCAGAAGAAATTGTTTGAGCCAAAGCTCACCGATATCCAGATTGAGCATTCTTGTAAACAAGCTAGGTCTGGATATTCATAGTTGCTGCTCACTTTGAAATCAATTTTCCTTTATTTATATCATTAAATTTTTAGTTTCATTTTTTATCCCTTCGTGTTATGCCTATAAGTGCTTATCACATCAAGTATTGTATTTTAATTTTACCAATGTACCAGTGTACCGAGCGTTGGCAAGCCTTTATAAATAGATATACTTATTAGATACAAAGTTTATGCTAGGAATAAAAGAATAAAACTAGAAAGACATCGTAACAAACAGTTGAACATTTTTATTTAACTTAGTCGACTGGAATGGGGGGAGCGAAACAATTTGATTTAGAATACAGACTGATTATCTTCTTGCTTTAATAATTATCTGTAACACTGGTACATAAACCTGCATCCTTTGCATATGGAAGATGTACCTTAAAGTTAAAAAAATCCAATTCAACTAAACTACAAACAATTATAACCAAAATTGGTCAGACAGGATCAAGAAGTCGATACAGAAAATTACCCTTATCTCGTTTCAAGGGTCAAACATATGAAGGGCAAATCCTTAGTGGGCGTATTATTTGTGATCCTCGGGTATTAAGATATCGAGGGGTCAGCGTTTCAACCCCAATTGATATTCGATTTATCCTATTCTTTATTGTTTGAAAATTGAGGGCAGTAAGGCGCTTTTGGAAGCAATCGTTGATATTTTTAACGATAGAAAAGGTTCTGAGATAAGAACCTCTTTGTAGGCGGTAACCCCACAGAATGTGAAATCGCTTTAAGGCCGTGTCCGAAGAATAAAAATAAACACAAAACCGGAGAAATATAAAATTAAATAAATTAAAGCCAATTATGTAAATGACATACTACTAAAAGCAGTTTCTTCCAGACAACTTGGGTTATCTGGTGTTGGGTTGTTCGGACATAAATAATATAAAGAATAAAGATACCGAATACCGAACTTAAAACTACAAGAATCTACGCAATATTCAATAAAAATAACAAATGCATATTGGTACAACGTGGTTAATTGTTTCTTAAATGTAAATTTAGTCTGCGAGGTCTGGACGACTATAGGCAGAGTATTCCACAATCAATTGGCAGTAACATTGAAGAAGGAATTAGAATGATGTCTTGAGGATGGTACCTACTACGCAGGCTCTATTATTTATTTCTTGATTACTGATCATACAACACACATCCATATTATAAAACTAAACACTTAGACAATGTACTAAGTCAAAACAGATTAAATTGATAAACAAAATATAAGTTAAAACATAAGTACATTAATAGGCAAAACAAGAAAAGTGAAATAAACCTTAAACAAACGACAATTAATACTCAAAATAAAAATAAAACTAAATTGTTGCTTTTTACCAAGTCAAAGTCTTCCGGCTTCTTCCAATATTATACATTGAGTAGGTTGGCTGGAAGTTTTTCGAGGCCACACGTTTTAGATACGTTTTGGGTCGCAAAGCCAGCCGACACAAATAGTGTTCGACCTCACTTACTCCACTGGCGTGACATGAAACTGTTGGACAATGACATCACCTCATGATCATACTGACTCAATTCCGTGAGCTACAGACTTGCCATCTAGTCCAGTCAGTCAAGACAATTAATTCATTATAATTCCAAAAGTTTTCAAATTTTGATGTAAGGTCGGGAGTGGTATTAAAACAAACTATAAAATTTTGCAACCTGCTCTGCGGTCCGGAACATTGTTAAAAATGCAATAAATGATAATTTGCTTAGTTCTTCAGACCAAAATTCCAAAAGTTCGGCAAAGTTGGAGTGGTGTTAAATATATTATTTTACATCACGTGTCAAATTTGCAACCAATTTAAGTGTACGGAACATGTTTTGTTATCAAAAATTAATGTTGTTCTTTATTAAACTGAAGGAAAACGTTCCAAAAGTTCTGCAAATTTGACAGATATATCGAAAATAAAATAAATAACAAAAAATGTTCCGTACACTTAGGTTGGTTGCAAATTTTATACGTGATATGAAATATTATATCGAAAACTTCCCCAAGTTTGCAGAACTTTTGGAATTTTTTTCACGACCATACAGACATAAAATTAATTTAATTGCAATTTTAACAATGTTCCGGACTGCGGACAAGGTTGCAAAATGAGATTTATTGTCGTCCCAATGTACCATTCACTTGACCGAAGTTTGAAAACTTTTGGAATTATTATTAAATTTTCGATTTCGAATGTCTATAATGACTGGTGTATCAAAAAACATTTGGTTAGGACTAAATATCTTTAAATAATCACAGAAATATTCATAATTAATTATTCTCTGATTTAATAGCTAATACAATCAGATTCTGATTTTCTTGATATGTCTCAGCGTATCAATAGAATAATATAATATATATTACAATAGAACTTAGAACTTCAAATACCAAGGAAAAACCAATACATTGTTTCTAAGAAAAAGAGATATATTTTTTTTTTAAAGATCAAAGTGTAGACGGTATTCCGATCCATAGGGACTTAGTTATTTTAAGCGTTATCTAATTTACCGTTATTAATATATTTAATTATGCCTAATTAATCAATCAATGAAGATTGAATGAATCCATACAAATTCATTATCTTTGCAAGCTGATACGTTTATGTAAGTATCATCGACATCTTATTATATTGCACAGGTGACAAGACTTCTCAAAAATATCATTGATTATGTGCATTATTAAATTAAATATGGTTTTGCATAGAATGTTTGCATATTCTATTGTTGCATATCCTAGACTATTACTGTTCTGTATACCTGTTTTATTTCATTTTCTATTCTAGGTAAAAAGTATTCATTTAAGTTCCCTAAGTCGTGCAAACCCCTATGCAATGGATATTCCATTGCTATGAACTTATACGGTGAAGAAAAACATGGTGAGAAAGCCGAAATATCTTAGACTAAACGAAGGAAAACAATACGAAGAACGACCTAATTGCCTAAAAAGAAACAAAATCGATTAAGGAGGGGCGGGCCAATATTATCTAAGTGAGATTTGATTACTATTTTTGAATGTGTTCCCATGTTGATTATTATTATATATAAATATAATATTATAAAGAGGAAAGATTTGTATGTAAGTATGTTTGTAACGAATTGCTTCAAAAAGTACTGAACCGATTTTAAAAATTCTTTCCCCATATGAATGCTACATTATCACTGATTAATATTTTAATTGCAAGAAAAAAATAAGGATTCCTACTAAAACTACAATAATGTTACCCAAGGTGTACAAAAAATGCCTATAAAATATCGCATGCGCTGAAAACTATTAATGATAGAACATTTTTGTTACACAATATTCCTTGATATATACAAATTCAAATGTTTAAAACTTAACCTATTAAACAATAATGTTGAAGTTATTTTATGCCCACTAAACAACAAAAGTTCGTTTTAAAAGTATCGCCTTTATTTTATGAGTAGTGACTACGTAGCTTGTTTAGAAGTTCATGTAATAGACGTTGCAATCCCAAATCTGTAACGAAATAGCTCTTAGAACAGTTTAAGTCTAAGTAAGTGGCGTTCGGCGGGCGAAGATTTGCTGGACCGTCTCTAATGGGCTTTATCCTTATTTATTGAACTACCAACGCTATTTTCAAGTTTAGACATTTTCACAAATATTGGAATTGAAAAATTTAATAACAAATCAAATATAGCTTTAATGCATTCATCTTTTTAATTGTATAATAACGTTGCTTTCTGAATAATTATGCTTGCTTTCTCGCTTTGCAATTTTGTTGTTTTCATCAATGTTATGTTGTAGATAAATTCAAATAACAACTGATGAACAAATTATGGATTAATATAATTAAGAATAATTCACAGATAATTTTGATTTCTTAACTTGACTGAATATATACATTTTATAAATGGGAACAAAAGACAAAATTTTGCGATAGAGATCGTCGCTTTTCAATAATCGACGAAGCTTAATACAACTCGGGAAAGTGGGGGGGTGGTGTAATGAGTTCAGACAGGCGTCGCTGACGTGTCGTTTTTCTACCTGAGTTTAATCTTACCACTTAGGATTACGGTACTTTGATCGAAATTTTACACACAACTTGTACTTCGAACACTGTCAAATACATTATAAAGTTTCGTATTAGTTTTATTCTTCTTAAACCTTTTAAAAAAATGTAGAACCAAATTACCTTGTTTTCACTAAAAAGCTTATTTGTCTAAATTTATCTCAACTTATCTTTCTAAATTAGGTTGGGCTACGATCGATAAGGATCAGTCTCAGTTAAAACAGTTTAATTAATTGACACACACACACAATGACATTTATTAATGGTTTTAACTCTTACTCACTGAATCTGTTATACGAACTACTGTTATATGAATACAAAATTCTCAACTAATAAATGCCATAATACAATGTAACGAATAAGTTTTATTAAACTTTTTTGAAAATATTATAATAACATTTATTCCCCTTTGTACCATGAATTAAATCTTATATTATCTTTTTTATGATAAGTTCGCACGCACTTAAATGCTTAGGTACACTCCATAATGAATATGAGAACTAATATTTATAATTAATAATTTTGTTATAAGGACTAAATCATATTATAATAATAAAAAGTACCTACTGATGTTTTCATCACAACATAAGAACAATACGAAAGGGAAATCAAATCAATCATCAAGTATTAATAAAAACATTGTATACATATTTTAACGATATCTCATAATTTTGTAATATTATGTAGTCACAGTGACACGTGAACTTTTAAATTAAGCTTCTAACATATAAATCACTCAAATAATTAAATAATCAAAGCCAATCCCATGTTTCTATACATATGTGACTCATTTTCATGTAAAACTATTTCTTTTGGTTGAAAGATAACTCGATGGACGTCTAATCAGTGATAACCTTATCTTGATAAGGAATACTACAGGTTGTTTTAGAAAAATTCTACATACAATTCTGAACATTAATGCAATATTCCTTGTTGGTTTAAATAAAGTAGACAAGACGTATCTTACGTGCTTGCAATATTTCCAGGATTTACTTTAATGCACAGAGACACAATGCTTTCTGTATTCGGTAACTAAAATTCTCCGGTATGACGGACTTTCGACATGGCCTGAATATCAGGAGCGCAAATGGGCACCTTCTGTTAAAAGCGTTCGTTACACTGGCGTTCTTATACTCATTAATAATTTCAATGTCAAGCGCTGATGTCACAACCTTAGTACAAAAACACAATAGGTACTCACTGAATTACCTGTTTATAAGGCAGGGAATTTAACTTAGTATGTACCTATACGATAGTTAATAATTATCCTTTTTATTAATGTTTAGGCTGTTATTAAATGAAGTTTAGATACCTTAGTCAATTCTATTTAATTACGAAAATTGTTTTTTTAGACTCGCAATCTTACAGCTTTTATAATCGACTAATCTCTATTTTTGATAAAACTGATAAGTTTATCATGTTAAAACACCATTTATATCTGACCAGTTCCACGGGCTGGGCCAATGCGAGCAAATATAAGTTTTTCAAGATTATTTCGTGTGTGATAAGGTATAGGCTGTATTGTGAAAAGGGGAATATTTTATGTGAGAAATCATTGCAGTATTATTATTGTGTGGAATATGTGACATGAAAAATAATATGCGGAAGAAAATTTGTCTGTAATGGGTAAGTAAATTTTGTCTATCAGTGTTGCCATACAAATTATTTTTAACGTAAGAATTTCGTACCATTTAGGTCAAAATTAAAGTAATCTTAATCTTGCTTTAATAGTTATTAGTTTTATTGCCAATAATCTATAACATGGATCATATAACACGTTATTTACATGAACAATTCCGTGTTCTGAATGTTTTGAAATCGCAAATCTATCTTAAAATGTACTGTATGGTTTTAGAGGCTTAGGTGTAATAATAAGTGTAAGGCTTAGGTATATTACACCGTTTAATCAATTTTTAAGTTAATAAGCAATTTTTAATATAAATTTAATTCAAATTATATCATCGTTATATCCTATTACTACAATCAGTTTTAAATAAATAATTATCGCTTCCTATATTCTACTTAGATAATACAGTATTAGGTGGTTATCGCATTTATATTTATATGCAGAAAGAATATTAATATGTTATGTTTCACAATGTATGGATAAAGTACCAAATAGCTAGGCAACACATAAATTATTTGGAAGATAAATTAGGCTATTTGACTCGGACTCGGACATCGGACTCATAACTTAAGATGGACTTCATGTGACGAATAGCGCTATCTGACAGTCGTGAAACGCAACAATAGTTTTTATCCTACCAATAAGTAATAAATAGCTAATTTGGAACTTATGTAGAACTTATCCGTACATTGTGAAACAGACCCTAAATAATATTAGGCATGCGTTTTTTAACCCTGAGCGTTCGCTGTAGAAATAATGTGAGATTGGTGAATCCAGAATTCCCTTGAGTTACAGTCAAAATTATTTTTTTATGAATATGACAGTATTTTCAAGCTTGTGTTATATGATGGTCTAGTACCGTTTTGAATCGTTTTTATACTGAATCTACTAACAAAAGCTTTATCTAGGAGTATCAATCAAAAGCCCAAGCCAATCCAGAAGGGGTTTTTATCCATTGATTGATAGAACATCACTCCTTCTATTATTAATACTAAGAGACCTTGATGACGATATTACAAATTTGGAGCTGATTGAAAACTAAAAATTTAAAAAGAAGCTTATATGCACATATTACATTATATTCAGATGCATAAACATTAAAGTCTCAATAGGAGGACAATATCAAATTTCCTATTTATAATAGTTTATACAATTTCAGATGTGGGTGTTTTATCAGTGGTAGTATGGTTGCTGCCAGCGGTGGTGCTGGGCGGAGTCCTACGCGACGACATTGATTTTCAGGATGACCCTTGTCGTACATACAGTCAGCATGGCCATTGGTTTTTAGACTGCTCAGATCGGGGCCTGACTGAATTACCCGATAATTTGAACTACGATGTAAGTATAACCTTTAGGATTGTAAAGAGGGTATAACAGGAAGTATTTTTTTTGGGAAGTAAGGGTTTCAATTAGCCGGTATGTATATTTTTTACAATGTAGTTTATAAACCAGTTAGCTATTTAGTTTGGAAATAATGACCAGAAGACAGAGTGCAACACAGAAGTGGAATCTTTTGTCATAAAATAAGTAGTAGCAAAAATATGTAATGTGTACACAATAACTATGCCAGTGATTATAATATTATATCTAATTATTCAGTGATACATTTGATTAACAGTTTATTTTTGTAATTTCAGGTGCAGGTGCTAATACTGGCTAATAACAACTTTATTTCATTCCCGAAACAACTTGAACAGTTTTCCGATCTCCATACACTGGATATGTCTGGCAATCGTCTATCTACCACACTGCCTGCGTATGTAGAATCGTTACAGTCACTGAAGGTCCTTAATTTATCAAACAACAATTACGATACTTGGCACGCTAGTCAGAGAACCTTCACATTCAATAAGTTGGATCTTTCTAAGAATAAAATCAATGGAATAGATGAAGATGCTTTCACGAGGATGGGTAACCTTTCTTTTTTGGATTTATCCGAAAATAGACTGAACGACCTACCGAAAACTATGTTCTCCCGTGCAACTCGTCTGTTTGAACTTAATCTATCGAGAAATTACTTTTTATCGGTCCCACAGTTCCAGACCCAGTATTTACGAATTTTACATCTTAGCAACTGTCAAATTGCCGGCTTCCACAAAACCGCTATTTCTGAAATGACGTCACTGCTCGTGCTTGATCTCTCAATCAATCAGATTGAATCCATTCCTGATGATTTTGAATCATTAACGTTACAAGATCTAATACTGAGCTACAATGAAATAAATATGTTAACGGACAACACTTTCTCGTCACTACCGCATTTAGCGGTTTTAGATCTGAGAGGAAATGAGTTCAAAGAAGTCTGGTTGACCTCCTATTTTTCCTCAAATCCCTTTTTGAGGAGTGTTTATGTGAAGGGGAACCGATGGAGCTGCGAAGGGTTCAGTGTGAACTTGCTCCTCACTTATGACTTTTTGACAAAAGAACCGGCTAAAGTGAACGACAAGGCTTCGTTAATATGCTATTCACCTTCGAATGTAACACAGCTATCTTGGCAACAGGCTTATATTAGGACGTGGCATGCAGACGATAGCTCTGGCAACGGCTACACATTTATGGCTGTCATGATAGGTGTAATTATAGGAATTGTATTGACATCGTTTGTGTGTCGTAGCTTGATGTATATAAATAAGCCAGATCCATCTCGAACTACTGCGAATACTGTTTTAAATGGCCCATCAACCCCCGCCGTCAATAATGATATAGAAACAAGAATACCGCTGAGAGTTACGTCGAATCGTGATGATTTACCTCCTACTTACGATGAGGCCTTGCTTCTGCCGCAATTAACCTCATCGTTTCATTCACTTCCAGACTTTGTTGATGCAGAAGAGAATTTAAGAAGAAATCGTAGATCCAGGTCTATTGGTGATTTAACAGATCCGAGGCCACGTTTAGGTGACAGACGATCAACTCGACGAACGATTCGTTTGAATTCAAACGTTGAAACCAGAGAAAATTCCTAAACGTGTACCGTATTTATTTTTGAAAGTGTTTGTGTTACTGTTTTGTTGTTATATATTTAACGATTATTTAAGGTCTAATTTATATGCGATTTTAAAAAATAGTTTGGTAAGATTTAGGTTATTAATTACAACATCAACATATTATTTAAAAACTGTTTTTATTGTTTCATTTATATAAACGTCAAATATAATATATGTAGTTGTGTGTGGACCACACAGCTCTATTGTATTCATCTTAAAATTTTAAAAGTGACATCTATATTTCACTATATAGCGTTAGAAACTGTGATAAAGCTTTACTAACTATAAATCAAGGAAAAGATTCACAACATCAAGCAGAGATGGCGTTGTATTAAAAAATAAGTTAAGATTTTATATCAAAACATCTTTCAGAAATAAATTTATAGGAAAAGTATTATAATACTCTTTTCAAAGGTAAGAATGCCTTTGCAATGCATGCTTTGCAAGCATTATTACTTAGTCATCATATTAAGTATATTTATTTTTTTCTAAAGTTAGTAATGTACCTACTATCTTATAGAACCTTATCGTTATCAATGATAACACGTCATTCGTGGATTTGGCTCATACAATGTTATCTACTATAGAATATCGCACGTAAAATACAAAATTTTATTTTTTTATTGTGGCAACTATCTGCTAAACTGTGTTGTGTGTGAAATATAAAGAAAAAAAAACCATCTAGGAATTTGTAAAATGTAAAATCGTGTATGGTAGGTTCAATATTTTTTTTAAATTATTGTAAAATAAACCATAAATTACCTTTTTTGATAAAAGTGTACTTTATTTCAAATGGGTCTTAAAAAAAGACAATTTAAACTTTATCCAATACTTTCTTTATTTACTTCACCGTTTAATCGTTGACCTTAGCGTACGATTTCAAATCATTGTGACTCTATCACCAGAATTTTAAGCACGTTAGAAGAGTATTTCCATAGATCAAGAACTTTGTAAACCAAACCTGAACATTCATACTAATAGATCATTAAACCATTCAACTATAATATAACATAGTGGACTTCTTTGCAGCCAATACAGCATTTGTATGCATATGGTACTGGAAAAACATTCATCTCTGTTTGCAGTTTCTGTATCAGGTGAGCAAGTATATAACGACCTAAATTTAGTATTCCATAACTACTTATCAAAGTTGATAACAGATAAAACTGTGACTATGTGTTTTACCTACTTAGTATTAAACATATACTTGTCGATAAAAAAACCATCGACAGTGACTAAGTCAAAAAAACCAAACTTGGATCGCCCTAAAATGTATGATCCTTATTATCAAAACGGGCCAATAAATTTTCTAATATGGGTTTGGCTATTCTTTAAACTAAAAATATTTTTTCTAAATAACTATTATACATTCGAAATTTGGCCATTTTTGAACTGGGACCCAAACAGGAGTTTCCGGCAACGCACTCGCGAGCCCTCTGGCATTGAGAGTGTTCAAGGGCAGCGGTATCACTTAACATCAGCGCCTCCTGCCTCATCATCAAAAGACTGTGTTTATTTTAATTTGTTAATATTTACTGGCTATCGATTGGCCATGAAATCAGTGCAGAGCCATTTTAGGCTGCAGTCAAAGCGTGACCGGAAAGAAATTTGAACACCTGACTATGACTCAAGCAGGAAACGAGCTCTACAGTATGATCTCAATTATACTACTTGTAAATACAGATAAAAGAGATAAAATATAGTTAAGAATCCTAGTAAATAGAGTAGTGTTCGCTTAGTGGCCGAGGTCGTGCTTTTGAATTACGGCTGTGCACAAATGGATTATACGTTCGATTTGTTCAGGGAACGCTTCCTTCTAGTCAGGGCATCGGCATTTCTCAAAACCCAAAAATCTACGACATTTATCAGGCACGGAAGTCTATAAAAATATTAATTGTCAAAGAAACGGAGGCTGTCTGCGGTCAAGACTGATTGTGACTACTGGAGTATTATTTATTATATATAGTTACTTCCGTAACTTATAAATATCACCGGTACCCGGAATTACCGTTTACTTTCCACGTAAACGATATCAAATCGATATTTTTGTATTTAATTATCCTGAATATTATAGCTACTTACACAGTATGTTTTGAATTATTTAGTAACTCCTTGGCAAACAAACATTGCTCCAATTCCATTTTCTCCGAAAACAAACAATACATAACTCAACAATAATTATAATATGCTCTAATGTGCGCGTATTTCAACATTGATGTAGAATAAACATTATTCATGTATTATTTTTTATTAATTTCAGGTAGTAATGATCCAGAGACGTGATGATACTATTGCGACTACTAGGAATATGCGTATTTATTTTATCAACAAAGTCAGAGTTATTAGACTTCGATGACAATACGAGCGAAATATGCTACCTGTGCATATGCAATGACGATAGAACCAGTATCGACTGCTCTAGGAGAGGACTTACCAATCTTCCAGATGTAATCCCAAGAAAGGTAGAGTTAAATACATATGACTATATCTTTGGATATCAATAATAATAATACATATGAATATCTCTTTGGAGTATCTGAGCTCATTTATAATCTAATCGACGTAGGACCAAAGAAATCTAGATAGGTATCAAATGTTTTAGAGATATCAACTCAGATTCTTTCATCTACTATAGGGAAACCATAAATTACATGCCTTCTGCCTGATATAGCGTTTAGTGAAACTAATTTACTTTTTTTTTAAATTAAAATTCAGCTAATGTTCTAAACTTACTTTACTTGTTTACAAAAATTATGTCTTGAACTAATAAATTTTCTATATTTGTTTTTCAGGTCAAGAAGCTTAATATTTCAAACAATGAAATATCAATTTTTCCGTCAACATTCAGCAAGTTGTATAACTTAGTATCTTTAGATTTAAGTGGCAATCAGCTCGTTGATATACCTGAGAATGCCCTGCAAAATCTAACATATCTCGAAGTTTTAAATTTATCAAAAAACAATTTTGAATCATGGATAAGTCTTAATCCAAATGAAATCCTGCAGCCGTTATCTAATTTGAAAATTCTGGATTTGTCCCACAATAAATTTACTACATTGGCGAATTTAGCAAACCAAGAATTATTAATAAGTCCATCGTTGGAAACACTTATCTTGGACAATTGTGAAATAGAATCAATACACGGAAGATCGCCATTAAGTGGACTGATCAATATTAGAGTATTTAAAATCAACAATAATCCTTTAATAAGATTTCAAAACCTTATCTCACCAACGCTTAAAAGTTTGTACTTAAGTAATTGTAAGCTTAGCTATATTAGCCCTAACGAATTATCATATTTACCATCGTTAGTTTACCTTAAAATGTCACATAATTATCGATTAGAAATATCTTCAACTATTAACACTCTCTCTTCAACGTCTTTAAAATATTTGGATATATCCTATTGTAACGTACTTCAACCCAGTCTCAAAGGTTTCCAGAATTTAAGAAAAGCTATCATTAATCACAATATGATAAGATTACTACCGGGAAATGAATTTTTCAATAACTCAAAGCTGGAATACCTTGATTTGTCATACAACAACATAGGATCAATTTCTAGTAATACATTTCGAGGATTGACGTCACTTAAATTCTTAGATCTGTCTTGGAATGAGATTGCTCAAATACCAGAAAACAGTTTGTTAGAAATGCCATCCTTAACACAAATGAAATTAGCAAGGAACTATATAACACGAGTTGGATACTTGAAATCTACATCACTATCAATCATCGATATGAGCTCTTGTGAAATAAATACGATAGGCAAGGCGTCTTTAGAAGGTTTGCCATCGCTCGTTGAACTTGATGTATCACACAATCTTATATCACATATCCCAGATAGTATTTCTTCAAACTCCTTAAAATATCTAAACCTTAACTATAACAGACTGAGCCATATAACCAACAACACCTTCTTCATGTTACCGCGGCTCAGTGGCCTCGGAGTCATTGGAAATCGATTTACAATTATCTGGAGTAGATATTTCTTTCAGTCTAATCCATACTTAGAAAAGTTAGAGCTAAGTGACAATATGTGGCGTTGCGATTGCACAGATGACAATATGTTCGATTTTTATGAATATATTACTCTCGAACCGAACAAAAAGGAAGAGTCATACAATTTAATGTGCCATGGACCGCAAGATGCAGTAGGACAAACTTGGTTAGAGGCATGCTACTTTACATGGAACCCCACGGAGAGAACTCAAAATGCTAAAAGTTTAATATGGTTTATTATTATTATGATTGTAGGATTGGCTCTATGTCTTGTGTTAGTAAATGGAATTAAAACAACAATGAATCGTCGTGTAGCATCCCTCCAAGCAGAAAGAGAAAGACAAGTAGAGGAAGCGAGAGATAGACTAAGGCAGTTGAGAATACGTGCAGAACAGGAGGCGTTATGTAATACCCCAGACCCAAGAGACTTAATAGCCCCACCCACCTATGACGAAGCTCTCTCCATGCCGAAATTAAATGTCTCTTGCTACTCTTTGAATGAAACGGGAACCGGTAAAAGCAGGAGAAAGAGAGGCAGGAGGAAAACCAAATCAAGTGGTGACTTACTAGAGGAGACTGAAGCGCACGCTGATGTAGAAGACTTGGAACTTACAGAAACAAGTAACAGCCGAAGAAGGCGTCGTCGTAGATCTACAAAATATGGAAGTCATGAGATTGCAGAACTAGATCACTCACCAGGCGCAAGGAGACGGCTTATGTCAGGTAACGAGTCCGACGATGATAATGTAGTAATACAAGTAGAAGCTGATCTGGAAAGATCTATGCGGAATAGAAATAGGCGCCATTCTGTTAATGAAGTGCCAAGAGAAAGTGATTTTTAGATAAAGTCTGCATTATTGTACTATTTCAAGTCATGATAAATAGACATTTAATACAAATGGACTATAATTAGTTTGGAGTATACAAGTACACATTATAAAAAAAATTATAATATTATTATGGAGACACGTCGAGTCCAGATTATATCAATTACATTATTTTTTAATTAAATTTTGTTAAAATTCTTAAGGTGTATTTTTTTATCTCTATGTATAACACATATTATCATTTAACAATTAGGCAGACATAAAAATAATTTACTAAATCAACTTTAAATATATTTTTGAAGTAAGCGCCATCTTGTGAAAACTCTATAAACTAGTACGGGAGTAGTAGTCGTCTCACTTATTAAAGAGGTTAAATTCTCGAATGGCATCAAAACAGAATTGATCGGGTGGCTAAGAGATGGCGTGATTTACAGCATAAAATTTATTTATCACATCCAATTATTGACAAACTTTCATTAACATTAAATCTATCTATATTGTCAAACTATCCAGATACAAACTCGCAAATCACAAAAAAATAACGCTAGCCAAATTGGATTTCGAATCTATAGAAGCCTTACTACGTATCATAGCATAACATTGAGGTTCCAAAAACTAACACAGACACAGCACTCGATCATAATCTAAAAAAACTCTTAAATACATGTACATACACACCCATTCACACACTCACACATTTACTCATATTTAATGCCCATTAAAAACATAGTTGTAACACGAAAATACATTTTTTTAACTGTTTTAAAGACCATGAAATAATTGTCGTCTAGTTACCCACAACACATATCGCTAGTGAGGGAGGGACTCCCTAGTGTGTGGACTAGCGATATATGAATTTTGTCACAACCCTTTTGAAATAAATAAAGTTTTTATTATTAATTTTAATTAATTTTAAAAAGTTGCCTCCAAAAGGTGAAAACTTAATAGTCTTGGCACGGTATATGCTACATCAAGTTATAAAACGATGTATGTACATATTTTAGTAATTCTTTGGTTCATATTTTGTACGGCGAAACAATTTATATAATTCATAAAATAGTACCTTCTTAATTACTATTTTTTTCAAATGTTGTATTATCAGAATATTTGACAATATTTAGCCTTAGTAAAATACAGCAAACCTATCAGTCGTATTCGATCCATACGCGTATGTATTTCTATGGGTGTCATGTTCATGTCTATGTCGCAGCCAACTAGCTTAATTAGCCGTTCAATCAACATCCTAGCCTTTATTAAAAAGCGCCGTATAACTAGCGGCCGCTAGCCGTAGCATTTGTTACAACATTTAATAAACTGGCTGGCTAATGCTTAGGCCATTCGTACGATCATGTGATAGAAATAAAAAAGCTGAAATATCTGACATAAGAAATTCTTTCTTGTCTTACGAAAAACAGTTCAACATAAAAAAGCTCAAAACAGCCTGAAATACCAGGAGAAGCTGACCGCCCATGTAAACAAACTGGCACACGCTCTGAGCAACTAAGGCGCTCTTCAGCATACCCGGCTAAAAAGAAGTGACGTAGCGAGCCTACATAAATGATTTACAACTTGACATCAAGGGAGTCGTGTGAATAGTTTCATACAAGTATGACTCTTGAGGAAAACATAAACTGAGAAATCAAACAATCAAGTGACTAATTGCTGGATAGCAGATTGCCATGAAGGAGAAACATCAAAAAAAGTGTTCTTACGCTTACTCTTAGTGTCACTACACTCTTCCATACTACTTTTCATTAAATCATCAAATTTGTTGTTTGCTGACGCCTAATTGACAGTTTAGAGTAGGTGGCAGAAAGTGGAACTAAATTGAAATGAACAGGATAGGCAAGTAATGTAACGTCATCGATTCAAGTCATTTGTCTAGCTGTTTGATCAAATGGCTGAACATCATTCAACCCGCTAGGTGAACGGCGCTGTTTAGTACATAGACTAGGTTGTTAATTGAACGGCTAATTAAACTAGTTGGCTGCGACATCTACATTATAAAGGGATTAAAAGAAACACATTTTCAATCAACATTTTATATCGTTCAAAATAAAATTACATCATTTATAAAAAAATTACATTGGAATTATTGTTCTCGTATTTGATCCTTATAAAGATTCGTGATATTTTCTTAGATAAAATATTGGTGTTCAGAATAAGTCACAAGCACTACACGAGATAATAGTTAAAAGATAAAACAGGGATTTTTATTGTATTAAAAATAAAAATATGAAATAGAAGTTGCTTAAGCAAATAACTATTAATATACATTTGTTTCAATCTGCATAACTAAGATTTTACGTTATAGCGTTGCTTACAATAAAATGGTATCACATTCTTAAATACTAAATAATTATAATAATATTACTTAAAGGAACTTATGCTTAAGTTATGAAACGAATCTCTGGTAAGACAGAAAATAATAATAGTGACACCGAACTTTCCATAGTATGTGAGTAATGGATACAACAAGTAAGTACACAACCCTTGAAAACTCAACATTGTATCCAGAATTTTTATAGGAGATTTCTAAAAAAGATACAGGGCCTATAGTGCCACAAACGTATCTGGCCTGGTTATACAAAGTGAGGAAAAATGGAAATTTACCAGCCGTAACTGGGACAGATATATTTCTGGCATACAGGGATGCGATAACAGCCGAGCCTAACGAGGATTCCAATTTTAAATGTAACTCTAAAAATGGCAACATTTTATACACATATTATAAAAATATTTCACTTATCGCTCAATATACTCTCATAAATATACTAATAAGTTAAAAATAAAGGCACTGTCGACTACAAACACACTTTGGCAGTACTTAATACACAGTCAATACCTTCATACCAGTTACGAGTCCCCTTTAATTGACACACATACGCTTAAATCACAGAATTTTGCCAATAGTATAAGTTTGTTATTAGACACCGATATATACAATCCCTTAACGTTTTATTATTGAACTAAATTTCAAGTGGCGGACTTGCGTGCGTTTCCATCGACTGAAGGTGTTATTATTATATCTCCTGCGTTAGACCTGCTCCTAGTAACTAGCACTGGAGTCTTAGGTTTTGGGGTTTCCGACATTTTGATTCGAACCCTGCCCATATCAGGTGAGTAAACAGGCACATATTCCCGAGATGGTGTCAGATAGTCTGAATCAGTGGCTCCATTAATTAGTGGTTGCGAAATGTCAGAGCCTCCAGTGCCATTTAATCTGGGTGAATCATCATCAATAGGAACAAAGATGTCTTCACTAGAAAGAGAATGTCTGTTACCAGATGTGGGTGATGCTGGGTCGGAGTCAAAAGAAGTCTCTTGTTGTAAAACTGGGTCTTCGATTAAATTATTATCCTTAGAGCTACTTTTGTTCTGATTTGTGTCTCGTGGGCTATCCGTTCTTAGGTGTTGATCATCATTCTGCTTAATCCCATTTCCTATGTCTCCATTTTCATTTTTTTTCACATTATTTTCATGTGTTGGTACTAGTTCATATCTTCCGTTAGTCTTTTTATCAATAGGCGCCTCTACTGCAGCTGGCTTGCCTAATAACGATTTATTCATGTCAACCATTTCTTTCGAAGCTTTTTCCACATCGCGTTTTTGTTGCCTAAGAAGTCTTCTATCCCTTCGCTTACGCATTTGTCCTTTGGTGATTGCAAAACCAATTAATCCGACTAAAAGAACCACTATTAAAGCTATGCATACATAAGTTCCTGTTTTGTGTGGTGTTACTGTTTCTTCGGTATTCGGTATTTGACCCAAAACTTCTGAAGCCTGAGTTATTCGTATTTGTTCTGATACGGTCGTGTCTTTTGTGATTTGAGGTGTTACTGCTTTCTCAGTCACGACTTCAACATTAGCATTTCGACTGTGCCAATCAACTCCACCTTGATAAATGGATGGTGGTTCTGGAATGGGGAATTCTGTCGTGCTCCCATTATTGTCTTCATCATTTTCGAATATTTTATGAACCGGTTCCGGATTAAACTCCTCAAATACAGGAGTTGTAGTCTCTGGTAATCTTTCAGTCTGATCTTCGTAATCGAAAGTAAAAATTCCCTCTCCAGATCCCTCTCCAGATCCTTCTACGGGATTTTCTGTTGTTGTAATATTATTAGCGGGTAATATTTCTTCCGAAAGCATCAGATTGGCCAATATTTTTTGCTCATGAACTGGTTCAATAATATCACTTATTGTTGTGCTTTCAGCTTCACCAGAACCTTCGATTTCACTTAAAGGAGAAGAAGTTGACAAGCGACCCACTTTCATAAACTGTACGCTATCATCGTCGTCAGAGAGTTCTTCACCATGAATGATATTTCCATCCTCTAAGTCGTTTCCAGATACTAAGGACATAGATTTTAATGCTGAAGTTTCCTCTCCAATTCTAATAGCATCAATTGGTTGGTCTCCCATCATCATATCCATAAAGTCCGATCTAGGAGCTTTACATATATCTTTCGTTTTTAGTTCTAACCAGGAACGGCCTTTAAGCCTCAATGGTGTTTGACATTTAACATCATCTATGTACACATTTAAGGATAATAAGTGGTCCCGAGCAATAACATTATCACAAGAACAATGTAGGGGATTTCCTTCAAGTTCCAAATGTTCTAGACTGTTCAAATGTGTTACATCAGAAGGCACGTCTTCGAGTAAATTATTTGTTAAATCTAAAGAGCTCACGCTTTTTGGTAAATGCACTAGTGCCAACTTTTGAAATCTATTGTTAGCCAGATTTAAATGTACGAGTTTTCGTGAATTATGTAAAAATTTATTGATATCTGTAAGGCCATTCGTGGATAAATCTAGAGTAACAACTTCAGTAAGTTTGTCTAATTCATGAGTTATTTTAGTTATATTGTTGTGCGAGAGATCTAAAATATTAACATTATGGTGTTTCTGACGCAGAGTGTATTTGTAAAGCTCTGCTAGGTTGCTGCACGTGGCTCGGTGTAAGCCATCTCTCGTGGTACTGCAAACGCAGCTTTTCGGACAAATGGCAGCCAAAGATGAATTCAGAAGTAGGGACACCACTATGAAGCAAGCAGATATACGCAGCCACGCCATGTTGTAGCTTTGCGCCATCTGAAAAGAGAATACAACATTTTAGTACACAAAACGACAAGAACTTTTCATCAAAAAATATTTCTGGCTAAAATAGCTGCGAATCATTGTCACAGTGAAACAGAGTCGTCTCACGTGTAATTCTGTTTTATTTATATTCGTAAATCCTCGGTGCACTTGGCCGGCGCGCGGGCCAGAAGTAGTTCAATGTTAGAGGCAGGAAGCAGACTGTTAACCATTTGTGCGAATGTTACACTGTCTTCGCGGGAGACGCCTAAGTGGATAATATTGCACAATACCTAATTGACTTCGTGTGTTACATACTAGAAACTTGAATTGTGCCAATAAATTTTGAAAACAAATAAAATCCAAGAAACGAATAATATGTATATGTATTTTACACACGTTTACACTATATATTATAGTTTGCATTGCAAATCATTGATCTTTGATCATCCAGAGCGGTGCACGGACGGAGGAGCTATGGTGGAACATACAGATAGTTCACGTGGAATTGAAAATATTTAAGACGTATTTTAAAAAAAGGGTGCGTGTACTTATGTACGCGCGTAAGAAGTTATACTTCTTTGGCATTATTAAAAATAGTTTTTTATTGCATGCAAATAATTAATTACAATTAAATAATTGAAGACTGGAAAAGGAGTCATTATAGTCAATAAAGTTCAGTTTTCATTTTAAAAAGTAAATAAATAAATATTTATTATTATTCTCTTACATTAAGTGTAACATGTATTCTATTATTATTCGAATGGTATTTTTAAATTATGTCCAATGCCGTAGCATCTTCCGTGGGCAACTTCATTCTAATAATTTTGTGTCACGGTACGCGCGCATCTTAAAATTTCACTCTCTTCAATTCTTCATAACGCGCCTAAAGAAGTATAATTTCAAAAGTAAGAGATGGCGTCTCAAAAAAATGAAATTAAAAACGTGCACAAAAGTTATAAATTTATCATCTAAGAATTAATGACCAAATAAATTGTTAACTTTTTAATAACTAACTCGAACATTCACCTAAATTGCACATAATCGCTTGATCAATCAATTTTGCAATTTCTAATATTTGAACCAGAAGATAACTTGTATAATAAATTAAGTTGTTCCTTAGGAATTTAATACTTCGCGCCTGTTGCAACAAAAATATTTACGATTAAAGACGTCATTCCAACCAAATTACCTTAGATTCTAATGTAAGTTATGGTTCACTGAAAAGGTTTCTATGTAAAACATTTTAAGGAACCTCATATAAAATCAAAACCTATCTATAGGCATTTCCTCCATTCTAATGGATTCTTTGAGGCATTTTTTTACAGGATTAAAAAAAGGGGAAGTTTTTTTTAACAGTTTCCTGTATTTAAAAAAAACATTAATGTAAATACTTAACTAATCGCAACAGACTGAGTACAAACAGTATCTATAAATTCGTGGAAATTATATTATGCAGATTATTAATCATACATGATAAAAACTCGCCATAATAATGAACGTATAACAGTTGGCCCTGCGTACAGTCCAGAGGTTGTAGGGTCGATTCAATCAAACAAAACTAAACCAGTTACTTTTCTATGAAGAAAAATAGTCAGTGGAATCAGATGCAATATTTTGGCGCAACATTGTTACGAGTGTCACACACACATCAATAGTTATAGATAGAAACACAAGATTTATAAACTGGCCTTTGTAATATATAATTGAAAGGCTGTATTATGAAATAATGAGTCACAAAGGTCGTTGCAACGGATATACGAACAGACATAACGACCTTGGACACTAAAACGTGTCATAATGTTCCGATTTCAATGTCCTTTTATAGAGATATGACATTTTAAATTTCGAATGCTTGTAAACTGGAAACAAATTTAACCTCTTTACAGGGTCATATGTATTTGTTTAATTACTAACAAGATTAACGACCGTTTCACTGCATTATACATATATTGTCTTTTGTTTTCCTAACCTTTTTAACCTGTGCTTAGATACACATACACTGTGTTTACATATTAACAATAGAGTTATATCATTTATCAAACATATGAAAAATAAAACTTATTGTAATATATATATACATATATATATAATTCATCTAATAGAGTTTAGAAACAGATATATTTCATAAAACCATAAATCAATGCATGTACGGATGGCAACTTCATTAATTACAAAAGAGAATTTTCTCATGGCTTTCGCGTCATAATGCAATAACTGAAGATCGACTTTCCAACAAGGTTACTTACGTCATTGCAGGTGTAACAAATTATCGGTATAATCTATTTCTATCTATAATTATTACGGATTAATAAAATTACAATATGTTTTAGTCAAGTAAGGGGGCGTCCATAAATTACGTGAGGTGTTTTTTTAAATTTTCTGTGACTCCCTTCCCCCCTGGTGAGATGTCGTGAGATTTTATTAAACCCCCTCCCCCAACCCCCAATCTCACGTGACATTATTCAAAATGTGGGTTTCTTACATAAACGCGTTGGATTGTTATTGTAAAAAGAAAAAAAAAATGCTTCGTGCTTTTATTTTACGACTAAAACAAAATAAGTGAAATGTTGAGCGTTTAGGTATGGAGTTAGCGGAAAGTGATGAGCTTTAGAGTCAACCGTATTCCTATTTTTTTTTTCAATTAGAAAAAAAATTGCGTGATATATGCCGAGACCCCCCCCTCTCTCTAACGTAAGATTAAATGAGATTTGACTCGTCCCCCTCCCCCCCTTAAACACCTCACGAAATTAATGGACGCCCCCTAAGGTATTGTACCATTGTTGATAAGGTAATGTAGGATTTAGTCAAATATAATGAATGCCTGGCGGCTAATGAAACTTAATATATGGAAGTTACACTTTTATAACTTTTTTGTAATTGCATTTATTGTAATTTCAAAAGAGTTTTACAGGTCATATGAATAATGATGCATTCTTCGATTTTATAGTTTTTAAATTAGAAAATAATTTATTGTTACTTTGATAAACTTGTGTTTAAAACTGCTTATTTTTTTCAAATATGCTTTAATAAATACGTAGTAATGAGTATGCACTTGTACCAATATTTTATGCAATCGTGGGCACAAGTTATGTTGGAAAAGGTCAATTCTCTGAGACTTTTCGTCGCCAATTAAATATAAAATTTGCATTGAAGCTAATTTTAAATTTCATTCTGAACGTTTCATTCAGAGTCATGGTAAGATTTCTTATTTTGTGGTTAATTACCCCAATTTTACCTATATCAGGCTATTGAATTATTACGTCAGTAGCCTCCAAGCCTAATGTGACAACAAAAAATTATTTTCTATTTGCAAGTTTGGACAACTAAAAAACCTATTGTGAAACATGAATACGGAAATTTCATCAAATATTACTGTGTTAAGCCCCAAAGGATATGTCAAAATAGTATTAAAGTGTCGCTGTATAACCTTGTCACCAAAACTGTATGCGTCACGTAAAATGAACATGAGATCAGAGATATCGCAAGTTCCACTTAATTTACGTCATCAAAAAACCAAATTCACAAACCGCAAGAGATGTCAATTTGTTAAGAGAAGATGTCAAAGATTTATAAAATTATCGTTTTCCAGAATAGTTAAAAAAAAACTGTAGGTTGTGATAAAAAGCGCGTCCATTAAGCTAATAATTTCAATTTACTGCAAGAAATTGCGTTATAAATCGAGAAACAATGTTGCCAATTTCGGGGCTACTTTAAATGTTTAATGATACTGGCAAGTTTTCTCATTGTTCTGTTCAAAAACTTTTTGATTTTCATTTCACTTGTTAATGTCAACTTTCTACTGGGAGACCTTAATTGAGACTACGTACATAAAGCAAAAGGTCAACAAACACACCTCGGCTTCCTTATAAAGTTGTTTTTTTATCCTTTTTGGGAAAATGACCTTAAGACACCGAAAATGTTCTGCAGAGTTTATCTGTTACAGATTTATCGTAAAATTTATGAGAAATATAGTTATATTTTTATTATTTAAACATAATTAAGTACGACTTAGTATTGTCTTTTATTAACATAACTTTTACACATTTAAAGAAAACACTTTTTACCGGATTGAAGTTATGCACGCTGGATAGCACGCGAAACGTCGGAATAAATTTTTATGTATGTACAATAATTATAAGTTTACAATAATACATAACTTCAATCCGGTAAAAAAGTGTTTTCTTTGAATAAGTACTACTTGAAGAAGTAAAATTAAAGTTTACTAACATTCAATCGCTTATTTTATTATAAATGTAATGTTAGACATATCGTTTGCCGGTTTAATATGTAGATGCCTTCTACAAAACTGTAGTACATCATTTTGCTTTATTGTCAATTGTTTCCGCGGCATACGCGATATACAGATTTTCATTGTTATATATTTTTAACGACTGGGTTATCGAAGGGACATTATCGAAGGTTTAGTACATTTCATAGTATAGTACTAGTTGACACATTTAATTCTTTATTTAGGAAGGGCAATCTTAAAAGTGAGTACCCTTCCATCGACAATTATCTATGTGTTTAGCCTTCAAATCGAGTAAATAAACTAAACACGGAAGCAAAGATGTGTTACAAAACAGTTTTTCTTTACACAACGTACATAATAAAGCTTTCGTTACCCAATTTAACATAGAATTAACAACATTCCTCTGTTTTATTTAGAATCAAATACACTTGAACTTGTAGCGTTATTGCGTGTGGGTGAAGTAATAAATCTTTATTTCGAGATGGCGCGCAAATTGTATTACATTTGAAGCAAATTACACTTGAAACGTAAATGTTTTGGGTTGCCTTCAACAATTCGCTTAGTAGCGATAAGGCCGCCCGTAGCATGATTTTTAAGTATATTGTTAGTTTTATTATTTAATTGTCTGCAAAAAGTGTGAATTAATAAATCAATATTTGAACATAGACGTTATGTTGTTTTTAATGCTGACGATAAGGGTACATATAGATAAATAGACAAAAATTCACCAAAGTCAAAAAGAAAAGGATCACAGACTGTAGAAATATCGTTTTACAATATCAATGAATAATAAACACCATACCACTCCCTCACAGCTCATTTTTTGTATCATATAATTTATATTGAAGAATTTGTAACTATTGTGAATAAAGATATATATGTTATAAATTTTTTTTTATTTATTTTTTTATATATTTTTTGTATTTTTACAAACAGTTTAAAACTATTTAATGTTCATTTATTACATTAAATACTTTAACCGTTCCATTCGATATGTAAGACGAATGTAATAAGCTCGCGTTTTATGCGAATTAAAGAAATATTCCAAAGCCGTTATTAAAATTTTACAAATTTTTATTAATACTAAGAGCAAATCGATTTCAAATACCATTATCCTTAACTGTTTACAATATCTAAGTTTGAAAGTACATACATATTACATATATTAAAAAGTCCATTATAGCCGTATTACAAAAGTAATTTCCTTTAAGCTATAAAATCTCTCGCCCCTTTCCTTAATGCCGTCTGTTTTATGCGTATGCGCATTTCGTCGTAAACCTTGTTCGGAATTCCGTTCGATACAAGTGTATAGCTAAATTCAATTATTTAGACAGGTCATGTAACTCGTGAGGCGCAATAATTCACATCACGTGACTAGTAATGACTATTCATATTTGACATTTTCCTTTGAAGTAGTTTATATGGAATATTGTTTAGGGTACAGTAACGCCGTTCTAGTTTTTGTAGTTATATATACAAGGAAGAAGTGGCTATTTGATACCTTCTTCGTTCCTTTCATCTTTGTACTATGTCACATAGAAGAAAGTTCTTATTTCTAAAATTGATTCGATACAAGTTGTATCTTATTGTTGTAAGTTATACAGTATATATGTTATATAGCAAGTGATTTAAATTTAACAGATATTTGACGTCCAAACGCCATTTTAGTTTACTTAGCGGCTTGTGCCGGTATCGCAAGACAGGATATTTTGTAAAATATTTAGGTAATCTGTTCAAGCTATTAAGGGATACTATTGAAATGTTTGAAATCCTGTAGTATTTAAGTTTATTCGTATAGTATAGTTAAATATACTTTAACTATCAACTTACAAGGTTAAGTTCTACAATAGATTATATATGTTTAGTAGATTAAATAATGTAAAGAAAAACAAGCGGCGCTACTACCTGTTAATATCCGTTTCGTGATCATTTGTTTTTCTAATAGGCAAGTATCAAGCCTTCTGTGTCAGACATATGCCGTCAAGTGATTCTGGTTTTGTGTCTTAAGTGATACTGGTTTCCTAACGATATATTTCTTAACCGTACGAAGGAGTGTTCAATGCGATAAATCATTTATGCACAGGTAAAGGTAGCTTTTGTTACACCCTCCCTCCAGGGTGTTTTGGCGTTCGGGTGGTGTCTATGTTCGCGCCTTGCTAATACAGGCGGTACTGGGCGGGCTGTGTAGCCCTTGATGTGGCTGCAGCGCTCGGGGAGACGTGGTCTCCGATGGGGTCGAGCCCGGGCTGTCAATCCATTGGTGAGAGGCCAAGGAGTAATCTCAACTTGGCCCTGGTCTCGTAATCGGTGATATCGGGCAGATTTATGCACAGTTGGGGACTACGACCTCCAGGAGAGTACCTGAAGTCACTAGTACAACAACTTCTGTTTCTCCTTCTGATTTAATTTTAGATGCGTCGGAATATGTAATACGTGCAATCACTATTATTATAATGTGTTAATAACAAAGCTATATTTCATTGATTCACCAGTCGAGTAATTCATCATATCATTTCGCACTTCTAAAAACGGATATGGAAAAGTACAAATATTAAACACATGAACAAAGACACTAGCGAGAAGTGCACAAACATTCATTCAAAGTATCAAACAATCTCGGATTTCTTCGAGTGAAAACTGGAATTTATTTGCGGTAACGGCCAAGGTGATCTCCCATTGGATTGTGTCCAAACACATTAACTGCACTCGTTTTTTAATGTAATTTTATAAAAGTTTCGTCGTCACGATTATAGGTGGCGATGTTTGTAATCTCGTATGCCTTCTAAAAGTATCTCACCAGAGTCGATTGATTTTTAATTCAAATTATTAAAACGCAAAAAGTTGCTTTTTGTTTGTTTTATCTAAATTTTCGTGTAAAGATAAATGATTACAAATATTATTACTTATTAAATAGATAACGCCGTGGAAATGAAACTAATTAATCAACTTCCCAGAAGTTCTTTTATGTATTAAACACTTCGACGAAAAGTTCCAAAGGAAATGTGATTTTCTTGAACACAAAGGTTCTGTAATATGTGTATCTTATAAGCTTTGACGTACGGTCTTATTATAAATTATGTCATTATAGTTTTTTTTTTAATTATATAAAACAGTTGAAATTGTTTTAGACAAGTGATTTTTTAAACTCTTTTTAGTTTAGGGCATTTTCTAAATTAATTGGACCTATAATGTTTCACATCTAGACTATGAATTGAATAGGAATATGAATTCGCCATAGTACATTAAATATTTCCAAAACACTATCACAACAGATTTGACGGGCGAATGACAACTTATGAAATCTATAAATACATATATTTCTGGTAACCCCTCATATAAACGTCAATTCCAGTCTGTTAAACACTGTTTTGAACAACTTGTTTTAATAATAAAATAATTTTTATTACTTTGAATTATATATACATTTTCTGTGCAGTTATTTGTAATTCATCCCTCTTGTTCTTCGTAATTCCTACGTAACATATATTGCGCGAAAGTGATATTTTCCTCAATAAAATTAACTAGAACTCATCACATAAATTGGTAGATATAACGTACCTACAAACAAACACAAAATTTAAATGAAGATAATATATGCTTATTGTTTTCGTTCTGGTCCCAATTGCATAAATTGAACCTCCTTTAACCCAATTTTGAACAATACATTGCAGTAGGTACCCCCATTCTGCCCACTGCACATTGTTTATTAGTTTATTATCATTGGAAACTTGGCAAACGTGCGTCAGACGCACGTCAAACTTTTTTGTGATTCGGTATAAATACCTGTTATTATGATACAACGTATCAACGTATTTTGCACAAAAAATATGGTATTCGGTTACAATCAGTTGTTCCTATTTTGAAATTATTTTAACGGCGTCATTTTTTTTAGTAGATTAGTGGAATAGTCAATCGCCAGTTCGCCCTCAATGCATGCAGTAGTTTTACTTTAAAAGCGTATAATTTCATTATTTTATACAGCCATTTTTATTTATAATTACAATTCATTATATATTTCTTAAAAGTAGTTTTCTTTATCTATCATACTAAATAAACGGAAAATACATTTCTATATTTATAAGGTTAACGCAAACACAAAAAAAACATTATACTCCTTAGACTTTTTTCTGTCTGCCCTAAAAACCAATAGGCACGTTGAAATATCAAATGACTTTAAGATAAACATACTGTACTTTAAACAGTTTCAACCACTAAAAGAAGTTGCCGCGTTTCACGACGTGTGAGGCTAGATTTACACGGTAAATTGGTTGAAAATGATAATTTAAATGACACAAAGACCTAGTAACACAATGAGTAAATTGGAATTTTGTGGCAGGTTGCCAACGGAACAGGTGCGGATGTTTCCCAGACGACTAGCCGCCGGTTTGACTCTCGGACGAAATAATTAGATTCTAATTTTAAACTTTTATAACGAACTCAGTTACAACTCCTGTACTACAACAGTAGTGGACCATTCGATAACTGATTTTAAACAATTTGAGAAGTGCGAAATGACGTTCTGTGCTGGTTGTTTGAATTACTGGATCACACTAATTTGATGTATTATCTGTGATTGAGTTTCTATATGCATTTACCCAATGCCTATGTAAGCTATAATAATAATAATTAGGCTTAATTTATTCCTCTAAACAATATTATTTACAAAAGATTCACATAACTACATGTATAAAAAAGAGTTATATTTTTTCAAGGACCTCTTAAAGAGTCCTCCATTCGGCTCTATCTTGACCATCTTTCTGCCAATCTTGTGTAAGCTTCTATACATATATTTTAACTTCATCCCAATTTATGGAATCTATGACCAACAAGATTAGGTTTAGCGAAAACCGAACGTGAGATAAATTTCGTAAATGATTTAAGTTTATATACAACAAAGTAATTAATTATTAAATTTTAATCTACGAAGGTAAAATGACCGATTTATTACTTAACAACTGAAATGACATTCGGACACGAGATATTATTGGAATAAACAATTTCATGATAAACTTGATAATAATTAATTGATTAAAAGCGTTCAACTATGTTATATTAATACTGTGATTATATTTATATTGTTATTTTCAATTTTGCGGCAAATTTGAAAGGAAACCTTTTGCAGGTTTTGTTTTAACTTTGATTTATATAATTTAGATAAATATTCGTCTAAAGTATTTTTTTTAGATGTTAAGAATTTGACTAAAATCTAGGATAGTAACAAATGAACCTAATTACTTTGGATAGTAAAAATGTGGTAAGAATATTTGTAATTTAATAAAAATATCCTTAACAAAATACATAACAGGACTTTATGTAAATATATCCTACAACGTAACTTAAGTCAGTAGTAAATTACTTGTCTTAGGTGATTAACAAACTAGATAATTAAAAAAAGGTGTTCTTGTCGTAGACTAAATAAATAATGACTACGTGACTAGTTAATAAAAGCTGTCTAGATCCGTTAGATATATATTTGCCTAAATAGAACGTTGTTTGATGTCAAGTCAAGTCAAGTCAAAGCATTTATTTCAATTAGACCATCTAAAATTGCACTTTTGAACGTCAAAAAAAAAAAAAAAAATATATATATATATAAAAATAAAAAAAATAAAAAATAAAATAAGAAAAATAATAAAATAAAAAAATATAAAAATAAAAAAAAATGTTAGATTTATCTTAGCATCTTTCTGAGAACTCGTAGCGGCGTACAAGATTTCCTTTTTGTCTGTTCTGCACTGTATCTATATTACTCAATAATTAATATTATGAAGAGGAAAGATTCGTATTTTATAAAACTAAAAAAATACCATTTGGACTTCATCGAAATCGCATACGTCTGGATCGCTACTGGAACTTACACTTGCAGTTAGCGGCGCTGCCAGTAGCACTGTATTCGATAGCCAATCGTCATATTATGTTGTAACTAAACATGCACATTTTTGGTTTATCTCAAGTGAAAATTGTCAATTGTGGTGAGGCGAAATCCAAATAAAAACTATATACATATTCCAATCCTGCTTTCCGTATTTCTATGTTTTTAAATTTAGTACAATATTTGTAAAATAAATTTAACATAATTCACGTTTTGACGGTTGTTAATACGATAACAGATTCAATCAAGATGGATGATAATTTTAAATTCTCATTTATCTACATTTACACTTTCTTTACTACGTGATTACAACAGGATATGTTTGACGTAAGGATAGCGTAGGATTAAACATATTATCAGTTAAGACGTTATGATAATTTTATTGTATTAGATATAAAGATACTGTTATTAGTAACGTATCGGAATTTGCCGAAAAATTTCAACAATTTTGTATTATTGTAATAAGAAAACTTTTTTCAACAATGTAAGCAGCGATGGCGCTAGTGTAACATAGTTCTGCGTCTTAACAAAAAATGAAAAGTAGTTTCTATATTTTAACAATTAACCGTCGATTATGAGAATAAGAAAGTCCGAGCAACTTCTGCCTGAATATAGGACATAGATTAAAAAAACAACCGTGTATTCGATTTGTATCGGACTAGGATTGGATTCCGATTCTAATTACATTCATCAATCGCTTTTTTGGGATAGTTTTTTTATTTAGATCAAACTACGTATTGATGATAAGTACCTACTTATTCTAAGAATTTCTCATGTTCACATGCTATTTTAGGTTGTGTGAAAAAAAATATGTTTATGACAAATTAGTGTTTTTGTGCATCACTTACATTAATGTGCCATTGGACGGGTCGACTTTTTGTGTGGTAACAAAAAGCGTCAACATGATATTTTTGGAATGCAACAACATATTGAGATAACATGTCACTGACAAAATGGTAGCCATTAGTCGTATCACAAGTCGCGCATTGCACCGAATACTATATAGACCAAACGCAATAGTAGAATATTAAAAAAAACTATTTTATTGATGTAGGACGCTTAGACTTATTTTGTTTACAAAAATCTCCAGTAGTTTTAACATAGCAACTCTGATGTCATTTGAAACTCGACTGTGCATCAATGGTCTTTTGATTCTATAACACTCGCTGGTACGGTAAGGAAACCTGCATGCCTTTGACCCAAAACTCGACACACTGTCAGGCACAGAAGGCTGACGTACTTGCCCATTAAAGATAAAGCAACAGATATAGTATCTGAGACCAAGGGTTACCAGCGATTGTTTTTTTTCTGTTAGACCTACCTATCATGGAACATGGTGTAAAAAGAAAAAAGAATAGCGATTAAAAAGAGTGGCGGAGAGTTTATTGCCAGTTCTTCTCTTCCGTTCTACGCCCTTGATTTGAGAACTGGCAGTAGATGTAAAATTAGAAGCATTAATATGTGTTTCTTTACTGACGAGTCATAAGTGTACATTATTACCTATAAGATTAAATGATTTTTTACATTTACTTTACTTTTTACAAGCAAGACAAGACCAACGGCTACAGCCCTGGTTTTTTTTTGTCGGACCTACCTAGGCTAACTGCCGAATAATAACCAACTGTTCGTTGCATGTCTAGCATATGTCTGCGATTGCCAAGATAATACATCCTAAGGGAAATGCAGCAGAATAAAATTAGAATTTTTATTTTCGCGTGCAAAAAGGGTGACACAGTGACATTGTAGCGAAAATACATTTGATACTTTTACTATAAGCGAAATATTTTAGAGATGAATTTGAAAAAATCACAGTTTTTTTACAAATGCATATTTGAAAAGTATCTGACTCATCTTTATGTAGGTGTGATCTGATGTCACTTCTGTGTACGTAATCTGTGACTAGAATTTGAATCATTTGTTTTGCGAAAAATTATATGATGATCGCATTACTACTATTGTTTAATTAAAAAAGACAATTGCTAGTAAGTCATATGCAGCTTTTGTTTTTAATTATAACAGTCTAAATGGTATTCAATACTATGAAGTTATGTAATCAGTATAATATTATAGAGAAGACTGAGATTCTACCAGTGTTTCTCTTAGCTTTTCTAAAATTCGTATGATTGTAATATACATAATTTTTAATATTAAACATTGAATTGTTTACTTTAGAAACTTAAATAATAGGTGTTAGGAAGAAATCACTAGGAAATCGTGCACGAAACACAATAACGTATTAAAAATATATCATGAAAATCAAAATTTTTCTCTTTAACTAGGGTTGCCTGGAAGAGATCGCTTATTAGAGATAAGGCCGACCGTTGCATCCCTTACAATTGTATGTATTGTGTTATTTGTGTTTCTTTTATTTTTATTGCAACGAAGTGTAAATAAAATAAATAAATCAATAAAAAAGTCGGATCCATTTACGACTTTCCCCCCTTAACAATCTAATTGCCCCCCTGTGCGACGTGAGCCCCACGTTGGCAAACTCTAGTCTAGACAAAACTACATATAATGCGACAGGCGAGACACACTATCGCTAATAGATTGTAAATTAGGAATTTGTAAGAAAAGAATCACGTCAGAATTGGCATTATCACCATTTAAGTTTGTTTTTCATATGATTTATTTATTATGAATTGATTTGTATATATGTATATGGTTTTTTAATGTATTTAGTGTAAACAAATAAGTTACTACAAAAGTGTATTGGGCACGACTAAGCCACGCTATTTAAATCCTTAAATAATTTTAGGTATATTTTTATAAGATAATGTGTCGCACTATATTTTTAACGATAACCTTTGAGATGAGTACTCTCATAAAAATTTTATAAACACTTTTAGTAATTGTTCTGATAATACATAATATTCTTATCAAGGTTAATTATTACTTTATCAGGTGTTAAAAAGTTTTATAATTTAATTAATTATAAGGTAAACAATATTTTATTTAGGTGCATGAGTATGATGCAAGAGATTTCTGTTAAGCAAGCATTTACTAAATGTATAAAAGGAATTGAAGAGTAAGTTTCAATACAGATGGAATTCTTAAATCTTGGCAACTTCTATTGTTTTCCTTGTCTCTCTCGTCTCATTTTGTCAATAGATAAAGGAGACAAAACATACTATTATATCTTAAACTAAGGGTGACTGTTCGCGAGATAATACAATTATTTATCACAACAACAAAAACATAATTCGGAATAATGAAGCTGTAACTGCTGAACGATTTTTTGAAATTCCTACACACACCTCGTAATAATTTGTTAGATAATTTGACATTGAAATGAATACTTACTCAATTTAAACAGGCTCGGCGTTTATGGCATCCCACTTCTTGCACTACTGTAACAAAAAATATTTAGTTTAGTATCATGGCATTGAACTGTAAAATTGAAAAAATTACGCTTAAGCTGTTGTATTTGACATTTGTGTAGGACTTGTGCAATCGACAATCCTGTTCCTACAGATATCTACGCCTTAGCGTCGACTTAACTAAACATAATGCATAGCACGGAGGCGGGTATGCGCAATGCATTTCCCAAAAAAAAAGAAAAAAAACAAATGCACACAAGACTGGTTTGAAGAAATAATATTTTCAGATTGGCAGACATATGGGATAGTAATATTCTATTTACCTTTAAAAATTAGAATGTTAAATGAGAAGATAATTGAGTTACGAAACTGCACAATAAGTAAGCAGATGATACAAAAACCAAGATAAGCAGCAATTATTCTAAAACAGAATATAAGTTAAGCCAGACCTTAATATGTAGTCGACTGAATCCAACAAGATTACAGACTATTATTTATTTCCAAATATAAATCATTATAGTATAAAAAGTCGGTTTCCTTCGATTTCAAAGAAAGGCAGCTGATCAATGAAGGTTTTATAAAAATCCCTTATAATAATAGGATAGCAACAGATGTTTGAATACCACAATACTGAGCAGGTAAAATATCGTATGATCGCACGTCACGGCCTTTGACTCGTAACGGTTGCTTAACCGGAGAAACTTGTGAACATAAGTTTATTCAGGCTAATTAAATTAAATATCAAAAGGATTTTGCAACTAAATTTTATCTTAGGTATTTCGGTCACGTGACTAGCGTTCTTTATAGCTTTGTCTATAGCCTTATCTTAATATATATAAATTACGTGTCACGTTGTTTGTCCGCTATGGACTCCTAAACTACTTAACCGGTTTCAATCAAATTTGCATACCGTGTGCAGTTTGAACTAACTTAAAAGATAGGACAGCTTACATCTTCATTTATACCCATAATATTATATTTTTATTATTTGACAGTCACAATTCTAACAGAACTGTGTTGATAGTACCAACGTTTCACGTAAGCTACAACTTAATGACGTAACCACCAAAAAAGCATGGTGGTCCCCATGACTGGTGGTCTCCTACCGTTTCCCTTGAATAGTTTACTACTATGTAATATAACAAAAACATTAGCCACAGCAAAGCTTGGCCAAGTCTGCTAGTATATATATAAATAAGTCCCAATTTCTCAACACTTTTCTTATAGTAAATAAGTTTTAAAACAATATTTCGGCAAGTACCGCTTAAGGCTTACACATATTTATGCAAATGCTTGTACAACAATCCGGAACTTACTAAGGACTATTACTATCCCCAATTAATTTGCACGAGCTTAAGTCATACCTATTTAAAATGTCAAAAAAAATTAACTTAAAATATTCAAATTAAATTAATATCTAAATCAGGTAATTGTGTTTTCTCTTCAACAAACAAGTTCCAAAAAATAGCTCTCAGCTAATTTCAAATGGTAAAAGATGTCGATAGAGAGAAAAATAACAATCCTATTTAATCACCTACGTTCTACATGATATAATAAAATTATTGAAATGGTTGAGTGAAAGGTTATCGGGAACCGTCTTATATACAAATAAGTCTTTATACTTTGATTTATTCATTACATCAATTAGAACTAAAGGAAGCTGTTTATAATTTATTCATTAATTTCAAGGGCGTGTCATTCGTGATGTTTGTAGTTTTTGTAAAACGTTGGTTATATCTTTTTATGTTTATCAATACTTTTGTAAACCAAATAATGAAAATAAATATTTTTAGAAATAGTAATAAACTAATATAAAAAAAACATCTGTGGCGCTACAACCTTTTTAGGTCTGACCCTCAGATTTCTGTATCTGTTTCATAATCTATTGTCAATCTGATAGGCATGTAGGTGATCACTGATCAGCCTCCTGTCCCTGACACACGTTGTCCACTTTTTGGGTCTAAGGCAAGTCGGTTTCGTCACGATGTTTTTCTTTACCGTTCGAGGGAATGTTAAATACGCACATAGTAAGTGGTGCATAGCCGGGTATCGAACCTACGAACTCAGGGATGAGAGTCACTCACTGAAGATACTGGACCAACACTGCTCATATGTAAGTAAAAAAAATGTAAAATTAAAACTACTTTATTGAGTGTTTTAGATGTGGTATTAAAAACTTAACATATTTTAAATTTCTCAACGTTTTCAGAAAGCTTTAAGTCACTAAAGTTACTGTCGTGTCGTCAAAACAAGGTCACCAGATGAAGATAGCCATTGACTTTGATTTGACATCGTAATCTCATTTGATAACCTAAAATGATATCCAAGAATATTTAATTATACCAATAAATTACTGTATGCAAATCAATACAATTAATACTCCTATAGTGTAATCTAGTAAAATACAATTAAGCTATTCACATAATTTTAAAAAGGCTTATCGTTGATTGATTTGGTTGAACGGGCCTTTCCGACTGTATACACTATACAGATTATTATTATATAGTCGTATAGGCTAAATAAAAATTAGGCTTCTTGACAATAGTTTAACAAAAATATTAATTTTAATTACAGGTGTAATGCGCATAATTAACACGTGCACATTTCAGTTTACAAGACCACATAACACTTAAGCCTAGAGTGACTTCACCTTTGAAGGTTACTTATAATAACATTACGTTTAGTATGACAATGTACAATACTAGATTACTTCGGCTCCTAACAATAATACAAAAACCATCGCGTCCATATTCATATTATTTATAAGTCTCGACGTAAAATATTTCCGCTGTGGAAGAAAGTTCGCTAAAGTATTATAGTAGCAAAATTTTTGATAACGTCTGCGCTTCTACAAATGACTTATGTACAGGAAACTCGCGAGCATTACAAAAAACACATACCTATCAGTAGGGCGATTCTATGGCTGATCTAGTAGCAGCAGCTAACAATAAAGCATCAGTGAAAATTATTTGATTATTGGTGTGATTATTATATTTTAATAGTTAGTTAGCTTTAGAATCACTAGTATCGTGTCAAATTAAGAAGCGTTTATATTTACGTAATACAAAACTCCCGAAGCATAGTTCAGCCCTTCAATTGCATATTTTTACATCAATTTACTGTCTCAAAGCTATGTTTCGCGTTGTATTTTCTTTAAACGTGTTATGATTATTCAAAGACAAGTTAGTTTGTAACTCGCGGTAGTTAAGGTAACGGTAATCAAACCGCTGCAGATACCGTACGGGATATAAACCAAAAATGGCTTTGCGAGGATTTGAATTCTGCTTAAGACGATGCTGATAAAGATATATGTATATATATATATATATATATAAAGATAAATTGTAGTCTTTTATTGATAGTATATTTTAAGCATTTTGTTAGCTCGAATGTAGCTTATTTCTTTATTGTTTCAGTGTCATACAAGTGTCATAATTACGACGTAGGTCGAGGTTCAATAATTAATCAATACTTCAGGGCCTTGAATACGGCTTCAGTTAGACTAAACTTATGTTGATCTTATATTATTCAAGACTGTTTTTACTATCTCGGTATAGTCCAATACTATTGATGTGGACATACATTTTTCTGTTTAAACTTAGTTGGCTGAAACTTTTTTATTTAATAAGCTACGGGTTTTCGACGGAATATTGAGTGTTGTCTGCGGCAACGTAACTATCATTTGCGCTGTTGGTAAGGACCAAAACACCCAACTGTTCCTATAACGCACCGTTTCTCAACCATTTTTATATCGCGACCCACGAAAAAGTAAAACAGCCCGTCAATGTAAAATTATTAATTTAGTCTTATAACACTACACTATAATATTCATTCCTTTATTATAGGAATCTTTTGTACCTATATGTAGTTTGTAGTTATTAATTTTTAACAAAATCAACCTCCCCAAGGGTCTCGACCACCCGCTAGAGAAACGATGTAACATGATGATGATGGTTACAAAAGACCAGTGGTGCTACCTCTAGATTGGCCTTAGATTTCTGTATATGTTTCGAGATTATTTTCTTAACACCGAGTTACCCATGATAATTTCCATATTCTTCACCGTACGGTCAACTGTTAAACGTGCACATAGAAAGAAAATTTCATTGAGGTCTATCCGTGATTCGAATCCACTACCTCAGGGTTCAGAGGCACACACACATGCCAACACTTCTTACGTAGTTATACTACCTACTGAGGACTCCACGGACTATCAGGACAGGATAACCTACTTAACAATAACATGTAGGTATAATAAGAAGAATAATACGCAATAGAACTTTTTGGCAGTACCTTGATGCACCGCTCGCATTCAATAGCAATATATCTAAGGAATTGAATTGTTTGGGCAAACAAAGGCACATTAATAATATGTGTGCGTAACGTTTTAATTTTAAAGAATATATATTTGATATTTAAACTTGAATCTAGGCTTTTTTTATGTAAAAGTTTGCTTACATAAATCGTAGGAGTCACACTCACTATTAGTAGAAACTGAATAGAAATCTGTTCGGTTGTTCATACAGACGGACGCGGCCGAGAAACTTCAAGGAACAAAACTCAGAAACTCTTAATAATAAGATACAAAAAGCAAAGCAAACGCATCTATTGAGGATAATGGGTACTGTAGGTGGATCATTGCGCAATCATAGGCAGTCTATATCATCAGAGCAAGTTGAAATAGAGCCAGTAAAGTAAAACCTATTTAAAATAGCTACAATTGCATCAGGCCTGGGATACGAATCGTAGTAAATTAGAACCATTTGCGGCTGCCTGTAGTTACCCATTAGTGCGTAAATTGCATGTAGTTCTCATGTTATCCCATCTGCCCAGCATCGTGAGAACCAAATGCGGACTGCTCATTGTAGTTTTTGTATCTATTCATAATGGTATTCGCACAACTATTGTCACCAAAGGCATAGGGTTCACTCGTATCTAGATTCCGATACTTTCAATCAAAACGTGGTTAAACACACAAGTTACGGTAAGATTTATAATCAATACCTGATGCTTATTAGTTTTTCTTAAAATGCCGACAACGCATTTCCGAGCCTTCTGGTAATCTGTCCATGGTATCACTTAATATCAGATGAGCCTCCTGCCTGTTTGTTTTAAAAAGAAAATGTTAATGTATGCGATATTTACGCACTCACCAAGTATTAATGTTAAACAGACCACGCCCGCACAAATACTCTCACTGATAAAGCTGTTTGCACATCAACAAGGTCACAAGAACAACGCAACTTTACTGACATCGGCCAATCGATTCTGCTTTATTATCATATTCATATCATAGGTACTCTATGGTATTATTTTAATTGTATATCACACAAACTCCATTTAATGGCATTCTATATTCTTAGAAACTTAGCTAGGTTTGTTCTAAGATGACAATGATAATGAATTTCACTACCTTTTGGGATTCAAATTAAAAAAGCAAACAGAAACATAATTTCTCTGAACTACTATTATTGTATAACTGATTTAATTGACGACACAAAATGAACGGGTCATGTTGCTTTATTGGTGTTTTCAGTTTTTTGCATTTATGGGTTGATCGCAAACCATGTCACCTATGTCAAATCATAGTACCAAGCCTCGACTATAAGATCTTATGGTTTATAAGAAGGTTAAATAATTCAATGCAGTGTCATTCAAAGTCCAAAAAAAAAACCATACACTTAGCCGAAGCGCGCTAATCAAAAGTTTGCAATTGTAATATTATAAGTCATGATGAACGTCTAAGGTGACATTAACTTTTATATACGATAAAAATATAACATTCTCGTGTCACAGTTTTCCTTGCCATACTCCTCCGAAACGGCTTGACCGATTATGATGAAATTTTTTGTGCTTATCCGGTATCTATGAGAATCGGCCAACATCTATTTTTCATCCCCCTAAATGTAAGGGGTAGTCCACCCCTAAATTTATTTATTTTATTTTTTAGACAAAATTTTTATTTTTTTTATATAATTTTAAAATACATAAAACCCTTAATTTTCACCCCTCTACGATCAACCCCTATTTTTTATTATAAATAATATACATGGCAAAACGACGTTTGCCAGATTAGCTAGTATACGATAAAAACTACTTTCAAGCAAAAAGTTGACCACTAAAATTCCTTTAGACAGTTACGTAAAGTTTCTAATTAGCTTCAAACTCGCAAACCAACCTTATCCAATCGACAAAAAAAGGTCGCTAAGGGCATTAGGAGGAGTGTACAAAGGGTCTCCGTGTCGGAGGTCTCAATGGAATTTAAAGGAAATGATTTTTTTGTGATTTCAAGGCGTCGCGATGACGGTTAGACTCAGGTAGGAATTTCTATTCCCATATGATATTATCATACGTAAACGTTGCTATCTGAATGTTTGCTCAAGCTCGACCTCACGATGTGATTGTGAAAATATATTGGCCTGATATGACTGGCAAATTCGTGGGATATTAATATCATGAATTCACGATTCTATTTAATTTGTTTTTGCTAAATTTGGCTGAAAATATTATGTAAATGTTACGTAAGTAACTTTCTAATATTTTAATTAAAAAGCTACGGTCACAGACGTTGCGTTCCATTTTCGAAATTGATGCTTTACGAATCCAGGAGAAGAAATATTTGGTATTATTTTATACCGGAACAAATGCAAGGACTTGTGTTCACATTACGCCTAAGACTTAATTGATTTATTTTGTTTTGGAAGGTTCATACCGTTACTATTTTACATAAATACTGATATAACATGCACATAATCATGGGTCAATCTAATTCGTATGCGCACCTTTTAAATATTTAAATATTCGTCTGTCAAAACGAATTCATTATTTTCGTGAACCTTTTGTTCCGTTCACTATTCTATTCAAAACTACTACGTGCTTTGACTATTATTTTTTATGAAAAACAAACAATACCAACAACCTTATAAAAAGGTTAGTTATCGCTTTGAATGTATGTTTAATTCAACATAAGATTTAGTTAACATACGAATTAAACTAAGTGACAAACTGAGAAGCTAAGATGGATTAATGAATATTATAGACGCTGAGGAACATGCGCTATAACTGAAATGGAAATGGTGGGTATGGCACATAGCCCATTTTACAGACGAAAGAATAAAGGGTAACTAAATGGACTAGGCCAAAAGGATGGAGAAACAAGGGCCGTTCAAAAGAGTGATAGCTATATACAATGCATACAAGAATATGAAGTCAAAAATCAGTGGCGGATTTATAGATTTGCCGCCCGTAGGCTATTCAATTTTTGCCGCCTCTAAATTTTGATATCTTAGTCCACAATCATATCAATTTTCTATCAATAAAATTCCAACTTTATAATTTGTGCTCCATCATCGTCGTTACATCAACTTTTCCCATATAGTTATTATTATTGAGAACTATGGTACCGTGTTAGATCCTTGATTATTTTTACAGCAAAAAATTATCAAAAAACATTATTTTAAGGAAAAAATATCTCGATCGTATACCACTTTTAAAGTAAGGTCTGTATGTCTTAAAACTATACAATACTTACAAAATATGAACTAAGCTTACGTAAAAAACATACATTTGGCGAACTTTGATTAACATTTATTATTACACTCACTAGATATTGAACTAGTTTTTTATTTAATAAAAATTAGTCAATTTTAGTCAGTATTTTTATTAGACCATCGATATTATACCGATTGAATTGGGTAAGCAGATCTCATAATTATTATCTAGGTACACGGAGAAAAAATTATAGCAGTTATCAGTGAAGAATATATGTAAAAATTACTAAATTTCGATTACAATATCGAATCGCGATATTCTAAAAGTTCATAATCATTAATGTATAATTAGTAAAGCGTTTAGGAATTGTTCATGCAGAGATGTTGAAATATTTATTAATTAGCACTGTATATGAGAATATTTCGATTTTTGTTAAATATTTTCATTTCTCTCCAATTTTCGAAATTCGTATTATGTGTGTATAATACATTTTTTTAAATTTGTAAACCGAAATAAAAAAATTATGAACTAAATTACTACCTAACTTTGCCGCCCCTTAAAATTTCGCCGCCCTACTCAGCCTACTCAGCCTGCTGGTAAATCCGCCACTGTCAAAAATATGAGGTTGACAGCAAAAGATAAAATAAAACATTGGAGGAGGCTTTAAGAATAATAAAAATATATATTTCTTTTGTATATTGTATGTAAACTAGATGTGGATAAATAAAGGCTTAAAAATATTTTTTATTTAGTTGAATAAGGATAGAAAAAAAGAGAGAGAAAGAGACAAATAATAAAGTGTATTTTCGTTTTAATAGTCTGTCTCGCTTCGTTAATTGAACTAAATACAAAAACAGCGAGAACTTGAAATGAATTATGCCTTAAATGTATATGAAAATACTTCAAACTGAAAATGATTAGCCAATAAGAAAACGCTATGAAATCGAATGATCGTCGCCACATCCCAATAATTGATACGATGCAAAACAATATGCAATCTGGTGCAAGTGCCAGTCGACCGTGAACGAACATTAAGTTTGTAAAACAAACAATTGTTTAAATTCTTTGCAAACTCTTGGAATAACAGTTACTTTAACGTATTTGTTTTACTGAAACTGCCAACTAGGTATTTAACGCAATTTTGATTAATCAAAGTATTCGCTTTTATAACATGTGTTTTTGTATTTTAATTAAATAATTATATATTTTCGTTTTCAAGATTTCAGTAAAAACTTACTTAATGTGTTTTTAAAAATGAGTACTATTGTTAGTGTCGTTTTTTCTACAAACGTAGAATAAGGAAAAGATTTTTATTTTGTTACGCCAAAGAAGTTTAACTTCTAACGCGGGTACATAAGTACACACACGTTTTTTATTTTCTTTTTTGTAGGCACAATTTATTGCTTTCTGAAAAATGTCGATTTAATATTCGAGTCGTCACGTCACTTAAAATCAGTCAAAGATTTCCAAAATTATATTGTGTATGAGACCTGCAAAGTCAGTCACATGCAGTGAGTTTTCATAATTATAGGAGCTTATCATGATGGTGGCAATATCATGTCGCATCTCGTATGCCAATCAGGTGTCTAAACCTGTCAGGCAGCTGTCAATAATGATTACAACCTGTGGTATTCCTGTCCCATATAAATATAACCTACAATTTATCATGGCAATGACTTAATGTGCAAGTATGATATATAATATCTTATATGCTCAATATCGTTTGGTCTTTCTGGATCTTTCTTTCTTACGAGCAATTGATTTCTGGGTTCCGAAAGGAGCGTGATCCCACTAAAATATTTTACATGTACCACAAGATGGATGGTTTTTTTATCATTTTTTTACCCACTATTCCGTAATCTTTGGCCTGGAATCCTGGTTCTATTTTTAGCGAGTGTTAAATTTCGGGGCCCGGCCAAGTCGAGTAAGAAAGCGGCACGGCCATACCATCCTTTTCTCGAAACATATTATAACACATATTATAAAACATACGCACGGTATATTTCAAATTTCATACAATTTGAATTAGAAGTTTAAGGATTATAACTTATCAAAGTTTGACTGGCCGATCGTCATTAGTGATAAGTGTATAATAAATCAAGGAAAAACAATATTTAAACTATTTTGCAATATCGGTCCAATTTTCTACATACGCCAACTGCATTAAAAATATTACTAAGTTACATTTGCAGTGAATGAATCTGTGTATCATCTGTATATATATATGATATATCTGCAGCAATTTTGAAGAAGCAGAAGGTACCGAAAAGGTAAAAAAGAAATGAATCATCAAAAACATAAACGCAACTCCATTTTACCGTAAAAAGTTGTGACATCCATGTATTACATGTCGCGTCTAAAGGCACCTTCCGCCTTAAGTTAGTAACCTGACATCATCTTATAGTGATGGTCACTCAATCACTCAATGGTCATCAATATTAAAATATTTTATGTCTAAAATAAATAGATTGACTTGGCAATCGAATTAAAAAATCTAATTTAATATAATATGCATTACTTGTGAGATATATTTCAATGCATGTCTTCATGCGATTGTGTGAACGTGGTTTAGATAGAATTTATTCAAGCATATATACTTGGCAATTCAAATCCATTAATATACATTACGTTAACTAATCAGTGTTCAATATACAATACAGACGATAGCAATGTGAGAACTAAAAACATAACATTTCTTTGAAAAACAACTTTATGTAATGAGCACTCAAGTGTATCTCAATGTAAACAAACGTATTCGCAAATAATGCAGTTGATTTACTTTTTTCAATATTTGTATTATATCTGCACTGAATTAAATAAAGCTAATTTGCGTCACATTAATAAATAAATGCACTTATCAAATAATGATACTTAATCTTATATAACATTATACAAACTCCACGAACCTAAACTTACGTAACAATATATTAAATAGAGGAACTCCACAACTCCGTAGTCTTGGCATAGTTTTTTTAGACATGTCGCACATCGGCAACAAGAGTGTCACAACACATAAAAATAAGAAATTGAGATAATTATCCCTTAAAAAGGGCAAACATAAACTTTATCGGCTAAAAAAACGTCATAATTATTGTGCTATTCCTCGCCGAGAGATGGCATTTAATACCCTTTTTCACTGAGCCACTTTCCTACCTTTGGCGGCGTAAACAATGTCACATCAAAGTTGATACGGAGCGGACGTGCTTCTTATGTGTGTAGTACAGACATAACCTGTGTAACGACACTATTACGGTAAGTAATTTTCATATAATTGCTTTGATATTTGCAAAAAGACAGTCACATCAAGTGAAATGACCATATTTTTGAGTTATTCTCACTAACTATCTTAAAATTAGATAATAGAACTGTCATATTATGTGAAATGACAATTTTCGTGCTTTAGTGTTGACTGATACTGAATTATTATAATATGAGTAGAAGTGTTTTAACATGTTATATATAACTGTACTACCGACTAAGAAAAGTATTTAATTTGGTATTATTTAATAATGTATCTTTAATTCTGCTTTATATAAAGTTTGTAATTTATTGTAGGGCGCATTACAACGGTTACAACCAATTTTTCTTTTACTTTAGTAGGATATAATGAAGAGGAATTCAAGGAACAAGTTCATTAAAGATTTAGTTTAACACAATGACACTCCAGAAGTATCCGTTGGCATAGATGAATCTGAAGCGTTTAGAGAAAATATCAATAATACCAATAAACTGAATCTACAAGTTTTAAACAATTTAGTCTACAAAATAATAATTTAGATAACTTAGTACGCAAAGGTGAATATTTCATTATTAAGGATGGTGAGTGTAAGTATAGATTAGAATGAAGGCGATTTTATCGAAAATAGTGTCGATAGCGTTTATTATTGATCTAGGTATGCTAAGAAGAAGATTTGTTTGTAATAGCCAGGAAGAAATAACTGATATACAAAACGAAAATTCATAGAAGGTGGTAAGACAGCTGCAGACTAGAGAGACTATAAAAAGGATTGTGAATCAAAACAACAACAGCTTACGCTAATGAGACAATGTATTAGAATCTTTAAAAAAAACTTAAACATAAGTTTTGTTGCGACAAAGAAAGACCGCTGTGAACTTTGCACAAATTATGAAATTGCCGAAGGTAGTGCAAAAGAAAACTTAAAGCTGAAATATTGAAAACTTATAGAAGAAAAAGGACGTGGTAAAGGAAATATCAGTCAAGATTTTGTAGTAGCTGTATATGACTTACAAGCTGTTTTGCAGCTTCCTCGTGAAAACACCTAAATTTTCATTATAAATCAAAATTAATTTATTTTAACTTAACGATTTCACAATTAAGTACTGATAGAAACGAATGTTATTTCTGGCATGAAGGGGAAGCTAATCGTGGGTCCGATGAAATTGGCTCATGCGTACTATAATGCATTGGAAGTAAAACTACGTCTTAGTATGGTCCAGGTAATTGCAGTGGCCAAAACAAAAACAGATTTATTTTATATTAGTTTTTCCTGTGTAAGTATTAAAAGTATATCTCAAGTTTCTGATAACCGGACATACACAAAATGAAGGTGATGCTATCCATTCTACCATTGAAAAACATACCGAAAAGGTTAAAATCTGGGCCTATTTACGTGCCAAACCAGTACGCTGAAGTGATCAGGTCAGCGAAGAAAAAAGGAAGACCGTACAACTTGACTAAAATTCCTGAATTCCAGCGATTTTTGTCGTTAAAAACTATATCGCAAAATATACGCCATTTTGATGTTATATGAATAGTTTTAATATCTTACTTGTTTCTTATATAACTGGTAATAACTACCTACAAAGATATTGTTAAATATTATTTGATTTACTTATAAAAAAACAATAAAAAGAATTAACAAATAAAAGTGTTTCATTTTATGAAATTTTTGATATTTTTTTCTGAAAAAGTGACACATTAGAGGAATTTAAAAGTAAAAAATAAATAAAAAATAGAACAAATATCTTTAGATTTTAATTTACATAAAAACCTAATAGAGCATTAAATAATCTTCTTAAATATATCATAAGTTCTCCGATATGCTTTTCCAGCAAAAAATAAATGGAGTTCTAAATTTAAAAAATAAATAAATCGTCATTTCCCAAAAACTAGATTTCTTGTGTTGTGACACTCTCGTTGCCGATGTGCGATGTGATCAGCCTTCTGCCCTGCGATTCTGTAACTCTAAACAATAAACTACAAGGAGGAACCTTATCAGAATTCCAAATCATAAAATGACTGCTTCACGACTGACTTGAGCGCGACCGCCGCTGCGAATACCGCTCGCGTTAGTTCGAAAAGTGAGTTACAGAATCGCAAGGCTGTGCCTGTCACGCTGTCACGTCACGACGTATTATATATAATGCGCAGAAAATCTAATTGGTGAATAGCCATTTGATCGCGGGTTCAAAGCCACGACCTCGGAGTAGTCTCACGTACTAGGTTTTCTCAAGATATAGAACATATACAAAAAACCAGTCAGAGCCCATCACTAATAACAATTTGTAGTGATTTGCTATGGTCAAAACATAACGTGTTTCATACATAGATTATTCTCCCTTATATCGATAGTAGGAAATATAAATAATACACATTAATATATCTTGAGACAAAATAAGACCACCCGTCACGCCTGACTAACTTCTATAGAAATGTTAGGTTCCAAATATGGTGATAGCCTTATATTCCTATGCTAATACAGGCGGTGAAGTGCATCAAAGTGGTTTCATATGACGTACTGTAATATAATATAACGTGTAATTGAATAATTACAACATTAGTCAACAAAATTATGGCCTCGTCAGATATTTGTCGGAAGTTAACGATAGAATAACACGTTTTAAAATCAAATATTTAACACATAAAATATAATCGCCTAAATAACACATAATAAATAAGATTGATCCATTGGATCATTGAGTTATTCAATACAGTGGTTTACTAACCTCGGTACCCAAGGGAACACTAATTAAAGAATAAGATAAAAAAAATAATGAAATGCTTACATCAAATCGAAATTTATTTATTCTGATTCATTTTGTTAACTATGAACACTAATGAACATCTAATATATAAAATTCTCGTGTCACAGTTTTCGTTGCCATACTCCTCCGAAACGGCTTGACCGATTTTTATGAAACTTTTTGTGCTTATCCGGTATCTATGAGAATCGGCCAACATTTATTTTTCATCCCCCTAAATGTTAGGGGTAGTCCACCCCTAAATTTTTATTTTTATTTTTTAGACAAAATTTTTAATTCCTATTTCTTTATGATACAACATTAAAAAATACATACAACCCCTAATTTTCACCCCTCTACGATCAACCCCTATTTTTTTTATAAATGATATGTATGGCAAAACGACGTTTGCCGGATCAGCTACCACTACCAGTTCCAATGGGTGCAGAGCGGACGAGAAAAACTGGCAAGAAACACTCGCCACTGTTTTTTCTTTAAAATTTTTGGCTTACCTACAAACTCCTCATTGTGAACCGGGATAAAACATTGAATGACTTTAAATTCATCCTTTAAAACAACGTGGTAAAATCCTTCAATTTTGTTCTATAATAAGGAAAGCTATAAATTCGATACTTAATACCGATATCAATCGAAACGGCCGTTTTATAATCTGTGGTTTATTACTCCATTTCCTGCGACTAGAAAGCCTGAATGCCACAGGCCGCAATACATAAGCCGACATTAGCGTAGGTGTAACAGAATCCCTACAGTTAAACCTAATGCTTTGCAAATGTACCTTGTATTCCATTTTCAAATATTCTATAAAGAACCAACAATGTCAGTTGACAGAATATTTAGACGACTTGACAGTTGACATATAAGCAAAAAGAAAATAGGAAGCGAAATCGCTAGATGATATTAGCGCTTAAAAAAGATTTTTCTACAAAATTTATCTTTAAAAGAGGTTTTTCGTACTTGTTGCTTGTTGTTGAACCCAAAACAATTTGTTAAAAGTTTGAATGTAGACCTAGACGAGATTAATTTTCTTGTTTAATCCATCCGTGAATTCAATAAATATGTACCTAGACTATACTTTAATAAAAACATTTTTATTCCAATATATTTATTTAGTTTTATTTTTATTTTTGTTGTGTGTATTTTTTGCCTGTTTTGTACCTTATCAACACGGAAGGCTAATAAATGTCAGTACAAAAACGCAACTTGCAAGGTTTTCTGCATTTGGTCCACATTATAAATTAATAACATATTTTTTTAGTCTCGTCAAAGTCGTCATTTATGTCGATGGAATACATTTTATTCGCAAAACAAGGAAGATATTCCTTTTATGGGAGTACGTAAATGGCTTTGGAAAGTACGCAGGCAGTTTCTAAAACAAAGATTTATTTGACATTTCAATGGTTTTTGTTGGATTTCTATCAGAAATATACAAAAGGCTTTTACCGAATTCTTAAAGGTTTTATTTTTAAATGGACAAAATTGTTTAAAATTATTATAAGTAACTTATTTCCACTTTATTTACTTTTTTACGGCAAAATATAAGAGCATTACCAACATTTTTATTGTAGACCACATTACACAAACATGACGTTTAAAAGCTTAAAATATTCCATAAAAACAGGTATAAATCTTGCGAAGGAAACAAGGTCCTTACAAAATGTTTCACAGTGCGTGTGTCTTACTAAATTTTGACTAAATCCCCAGGCCGAGAAGTAAAGGTATAGCAGTACAAGTACAAGTACTACTATATAGTGTTTGTTGAAGGACACATCGTAAAGAAAACTTATCACGTGAGTCCAATTGGAAGACAAACCTAAACTATGCCTATACTTGGATTACGTAATTATACTGTTTACTCCATGCACTCGTGACTTGTGAATAAATAGTAGATAATCAGTTTATTTTGCTTCTGTTCATAGGAAATATAGGCTCATTATAAGATGAACGTTACGTCAAAAGTATAAAGATATTTTTCCATTAGGTTTGTAATTACAGATATTTTCATTCTACACTTTCGTAGCAGTATTAAATTTTTCTTTGTTTAAAATGTTTGAGTTCATGTTCTCTTATGTGGGAAAGTTTTTATGTCGATCGATGCTTTTTATAAACACACCTATACCATATATGAGAAGTAATTAGCACTTAATTATTATTTAATTTTACGTCTACAATACAATATTATTTATAATATATATACGTGCTTTTAAATAACCGTTATCGAGACCGTATCGCTTCATTGTGATTGGTCGACAGCGTCTCTATACCAGACACGTGACGACATTTAATTTATAGACTGACGAATTACAATCCAACAAAACTCATCTTTCGTTTAATTCAGCATATATTCGACGTGGTTATTATTAATGCTAATTAGACAATTATTACTCAGTGTTGAACTGAATAAAAATATTGTAATCGCAGAAAACTATACACTAGACAATTATAGATGTTTGGTTATTTAAAATGTACGGTGATTAAACAATGAGCAACAATTACAATAGACAGATCAATTGTCGCGTTGACCCATTTTCGTGGAGTTGTAGACCCACCTTAATCACTTAACAGTCGTAACATACTCTAGTAACTCAAGTCAAAAACTTTTATGAAAATAATAGTTTTCCATAAAGATTTGTTATTTTTAGTTGTTTATACTAATCAGGTGGTATAAAATACTTTTTAAACTAGGATGACTCTTCCTGTTTTTTCAGTTTCCCGTTAGGCATATCATTTATAGTAGAATTTCCAATAAACCTAGCATCTAGCTTCCATAAAACGCCGCTGCTAAAATTAAAAGTTCCTGTGTCAGGATGTGGGGATCAATTATTATGAAATAGTTACGACTACATGCAGAAGATTTTTAAGTCATTCTTATTTTCGAAAAACATAAAAATAATGTTAAAAACAAAAAGATTTATTTATATTGATTAATAAAAACATTTTGTTAGTCCATACCGCTTTCGCATACAAATCAACTCATTTTAAGCATCCTATATTCCGATTTAATTATAAATACTATATTAAAGCTTATCATTTAAAAGCTGTCAAAACGTCTTGAGTTACTGACAATTGACATAAAACTGTGCCAGCGTTTCAGATGGCCTACTTACACACCTTCGAGTTCATTCATGCACGACTTACGATTACAAGAGTGACTTAATTTGCTGAAATTAAGACTAATTATCTTTTTTCCAGTTCTAAAAGCAATTGTCATAGATGCCTTTGCGCAATGAAATTTCTATTACACAGCAGACGTTAAAACATTTAAATGTACATGTTTATTTCTAAATTAATAATTCTGCCAAACCACAGAAATATAAAAATTACTATCTATAAGGGTTGTGTGCATTTTTTGTGTATGCTATCATGAAAAAATAAAAACAAAAAAAAGTAAAAAAATAAAATTTGTGATGGACACCCCTTATCACTTAGGGGTTTAAAAGATCGACAGTAGCCGATTCTCAGACATACTGAATATCAAGCCGTTTCGGAGGAGTATGGGAACATACATTGTAACACGAGAATTTTATATATTAGATGACAATTAAAAAATAAAAGCACTTCACTGCTGGGAATTTTGTCATCCCTGTTTCACATTATAAAATTCGAAAATGACCGTATAAAATAAATATACTTTTCGCGAGACCAAGGTAAATGAATAATTAACTTCCGTCTTTACTGTGAATACATGGCCTTGATATAAGCAAAAAACGTAAAGGAAAAAATGTCTACAATAGTATTGTTTATTTAAAATTTAAGCATTCTTGTTGGTAAATCAAAAATATCAAAATTGAATTTTATAGAATTAAAGGCAGATTTTTCTTTACTTCCGCTTCCCTAAGCACTAAACTTTAGTTAGAATAGACCAAGTCAACGGGGAGATTAACAAGTGGTTTCCCCCTTGTTACCATAAACGACAAATGAACAGTAATTTCATAATGCAAACTTTCTATTAAGCCTAGGGCACATGTTTCACAGCACTCACAAGTCCTTTACGACATTTAAAAAGACAATTACGTCGCTAATTAGTTCGATAAGAGTCAAGTGAAAGTTCTTAAACCTATTAAAACTGTAAGCTTATCTTTTTTTGACAGTTCCACGAAAAGGTTTCATTTAAGGCATGAGTCATTAAAATCCATTTTTTTTATTTTTTTGAAGTTATACTTCCTTTAGGCGCGTTATGAAAAATGGATGAGAGTGAAATTTTACGATGCGCGCGCATGTGACACAAAATTAACAAAATGAAGTTGCCCACGGAAGATACTACGGCATTGGACATAATTTAAAAACGACATTCGAATAATTATAGAATTTATGTTACACTTAATGTAAGAGAATAATAATAAATATTTATTTATTTAATTTTTCAAATGTAAACTGAACTTTATTGACTATAATGACTCCTTTTCCAGTCTTTGATTATTTAATTGTAATTAATTATTTGCATGCAATCACAAACTATTTTTTAATAATGCCAAAGAAGTATAACTTCTAACGCGCGTACATAAGGCACCCTTTTTTTTATAGGCTAACTAATATGGCGGATCAGTGTTCTAAAATCCAGCAGCGGCAGTGTTATATTTCCTATATTCATCACGATTTATGATCCGAATACATAGAAACAATATATACATATTTATACACAGCGTGGTAAAATTGCAAGCCAATTGTTTAATCTAAAACAACCCAATAGCCTAAATTTTTTGCAATTGTGGTTACAGTTAAGTTTCGTGAGCTAATTCATACAGACTTTCACCTCTGAGTTCATATAAACGACCGTTTAATTATGCCTTCAGCTATTCATAACCGTGTATTATCAGATCTTATTCAGTGGGTCAAGCGTGAGTTTTAAAGACAGATTGCAGACGCAAATCTATGCGATACGGGTACTCGATCTGTCCTGTCGGGCAGTAGGAGTACCTTGGTTATGTAAATACGGGTTGCCACAGCTACTACCGCTGGTACTGTCGATGTCGTTTGATAAAATAGTAACGGGCCGAGTGTGAACACTCATTGTCGACGATATCTCAGAGGTAGGCCAGGATAGCCAAGTCGTGATTGTGTATTGACGAGAGAGTTTGGTATGTGTATTTATTTTTGATATACATATTACCACATACGTAGAAATCAATGACAAATTAAATTATAAATTACAATGTTGAATGTGCAGCAGAACGTGAATTATTAAAAATTGAAATAAAAAATTTACGAAATGCTGACATCACTTAAACATGCTTAAAAAGTATTATCGTCTTAATCAGAAACTTATAGCCACATTAGAATATTTTGAGATGCACATTTTCATAGGAAAACATTCATGTTAAATGGGACTTAAAATTAATTTGTGAATAATAATCAATATATCAATAAAGTAAAACTAGATAAAACTAGAAGTTAAGTACAAGTCTAAAATATGCATTTTGTCCTTGCTATGAAAGTTAATCGTCCCCAATGATAAAGGACAGACACACTTCTATCTTATTTGATTTTAAAAAATCAGCCTTTGTTACCGGGAAATCATAATGGTGTCGGCCATCTAAGTTGCGAACTAAGCGATGGATTTCAATAAATATTACATTGTAGGTACCCATTTAATTCGAGCCATTCTATTCGGGCTCAATAAACGTAGTTCAGTAATTAATTTTAAATTAATTAACTTCCCTACACATTAATATTATGTAGCTAACGTAATGTAAATTATATAAAAACACGTTGAAGATAATATAACTTGTTTACTAAGTGGTTTTGGTAAAAAAAATCTTTACAATTAATTTGGTAGACGCCGATTAGCCATTACAAATCTATTTATGCCAATTATAATACAATTATATTAAGTTTTTAAGCAATATTAAAATTGTTAAGTTATACTTCAACCGCAAATTAAAAATGAATGTTTCCGTCACCGCAAAAGTGAAAGAACAAAGTTTTGGTCAAGTTGTACAATACTTAAGCAAGGAGTAGGATAGTAGTAATTATAATACTACGTTATTTGTAAAATTCGCGTTTCTTAAAATTATTAATTAAAATCTGTACCTCTATATAACTGAACAGACCACTTAGATAGAAAACTTTGCATAAACATAAAAATTAATGCTATAAAGTATTTCGTATAAAATCTAAAACATTTTAAGGAAATAGAAACCTCATTAGGTAATTTATCGATCTGGCGGCAAAAAAGGCGTCAAACTAGAATGGTGTAGATCCTATAATACACGAATTTAAATTGTCTATTGAATTACGTACTTATTCGGGTTTTAAATTTAATGTAACATGTGTTGAAATATTCAAATACGCAAATAATAGGTAACTGTTTCGGAGTCTTTGAATAATAAAGACAATAAAATAAACTTTATTTTCAAACATCTCTTTTATTCATTAACGTATTTTTGTCTATTAACAAATGAAAATATTATTTTCGTTTGTGTAACAGTATCAAAAAATAATAAATTTAATCAGAAAACACCAGCAATCTATCTAATCATCGTCTAAATATTAACTATATTTTTCGAATCTTATTCGTGACTTTGCTGTTATCACTATAGTGATAGTAAAAGCGTGTATTAGTCATTTGATAAGTAAATTAGCATTATAAAAACCGATTACATCACACTATAAGGTCACGACACGAATATACAATGAGATATAATTCGCGTTTTAAATAATATAAATTCACTTTGGCCTATTTGAATTTCAAAATAAAACTTAGAGATTGCATAGTGCTAAAGAATATATTAATAGTAGCATTAAGTAGATTTTAAAAAATACTAATGATATTAGAATCCCTACAAGTCTATCCCTGTAACGTGACATTCATTCATGCCTTACATAAGAGCGACGGTCAAGGTTTATTTAATTCAATTCTATGTTACGAATGAAAAGTAGGGGATCATAATAGCGATATCCTTAAGTGTAGTTCTGCGCCATTGGGGAGCCATAATGATGCACGAACCATAAACGGTTGCTACACAGGTAATGGACCTTGTTTAGATCTATTAATATTTTAATATCTAGTTATTTATGAAGTGTGGTTGTAGGACATGTCGCATCTGAAAGCTATGAAATGGTAGAATGTGCAATGTCAATACATAGTTTGAGCCACAGCCGAAGAAGTTAGTACTAATTTTGATCCCGGATAGTGTATGAAAGATGCAAAACTAGTTGAATAAAAGAAAGAAATAAAGATAATATTAAAAACTTATGGTTTGGTACTTTTCACATGTAAGTAAGTATTTGTACACATTGCAGGTTTTTCTAACACTGATCAAATTTAAATAAAACATTTTTTTCATAAGTGAGTATTTTAATAAATAATAGCAACTATGAGATTAATTAATGATTGTATGTGTTCTTAATTTGCTGAAGTTAATTGATATTTCATCCTAGAAACCGTGTTTGATCCAAAATCGACAATTATTTTAAATTGTTCTTGTCATTAAAATATATTTTAGCAAAAATGAACTGACCTTATTAAAATTATTATCGAAGTATTACATTTCATATTAAAATTATACATAATTTTATTATACATTATACATTTCGGTAGAATTTACGCAAATAATAATAATCTTTCAATATAATATAACGCCTTTAAATGTACATCTTACATCTCCTACCCGCCTGTGCCTTTAAAATAAAATTTTATTGCGATAATAGATTTGAAAAAAGTTAAAAAATTACGCAGTTTGGCTAGGACGGAAGCTATTCCAAAGACACAATTATTTGTTTCTATGTAAGAATACTAAATATTGAATATCATAATACATGGAAGTCAATAACCTCGTAAACATAAAATTAAGCACGGGGTTTAAATGACCCCGCGATCATCTACGCCGTTCACTTATCACGCCACTGAGTATTACCGTAACATCGTGCAAAATTTTAGTCGCAGACTCCAAGCCGTCTAGGTAATACGGCATTGCCTACATAAATCTAGCCTTGAGCAGGTAAAAAGGAGCATGGTGGTTTGACAGGTTCTACAGCGGCGTATAAGAGATAATTATTGCTTGTAGGGTACATTATATAGGGTATACGAAATTATTCATGAATATTAAAAATCGGTTTTACGAGAAGATTATATCATTTTTTTTTTTTTTTAGATTGAATATTGAATGTAGTTATAGCGGATATAGCAGGGTCTAGTTTAGAATATATAGCGAGTCAGTTATTGAATACCAGGGTAGGAAAAAATGATTTTTATTAATTTTAATCCAGTTTGCACGTAACATTAATTTAACGTAAGAAGTTATTTTTCTTCTGCAACCGAATGCCAAAACTAACTAATTTATTTTAACAATATATACAACCTTTACAGACGTCACTGACATTGATAATTTATGTAGCTACAATGAAATTACGTAAAGCAAAAAATAATGAATAATGTTCATCTGAAGAGATAAATAATATTTAAATTATCATAAGTTGAAAATGAGTTTGTGTAATTGTTCAGATATTTTAGGAAATAAACCTACGAGCGAATGCAATTATTATACATATATTTAATTGCGAATTAATAGAATAAATTCTGAAATCATAGGGTAGTGTACTCACAACATTCCTACCTACGTTTCTTAAGTACTTGTATTTTAAAGGTAGTTTAATAAATCCTATATTTTACACATGTACTAAGAAATTTTGTAGTTCTTTAAAGGCTTATCAATAATATGATTAGTTGCCGATAACACATGGCGACATGATTTACAATAAACTAAAGTATCAAATAATTATGTCAAGTACACCGATAACATTTGAATAATTACGTATAAATCTAGAATAACCTTCTCATTTCTTCGTCCAATATTTTCACTAGTTGATTATAAGCGAAGGAACGAGAAATAATGTAGATAGCACAAAAAATCTCAGCGTCATATTCACGTAAAAACCTTGAAAACCAGTCCTCAGGTCAATAGTCAAAGATTATAGAAATAAGTAAATTACTTAATAAATGACGTTTCTATTATTTAACTAACAAAAACTTACCAAATGAATGGTGGTGCAATTGAAGTTTTAAATTCGTAATATCGTACTCGTGTTAATCGAAAACAGGTGGTTTCAGCTAGTCCAGAGAAATTCCCGAACACTTTTCTCCTCACTGACGCACTGTCACTTTTCAACCCGTGCACAGCCGGCTTTTTCTGTCACGCCACGTTTGTGCGGTGTTTAGCACGGAGTGGCGTGGTGGCTAGTCGATGGTTCGGTGCGGACTGGGCGCTTCGCGTTCGCTTGCACGATCTCACCACTCAACAAACACGTCTCGAATAGATAGCGTTATTGCAACCCTCGAACCCAAAATTTTAAAAATTCCTGCAATTAGAATGTAGCATGACGAATGCATTCCTAAATTATCACCGAAAAGACAATTTACAGTTATAACTGGAGCGCAACTCGCGAAATATGAAAGTAGCTGTAATCTGGTTTAAGCAAACCAGATTTTCGCCCCTGATTGTACATGTGGCCCTTGGTACAATACCTATTTATATGTACTGGTAACTGGTATGGAACCACATCTTTGCTATTTTTTATTTAACTTTTTGTCCATTTTTTGTACGATACATGTTGCGTGACTGATAACCTATTATTATATAATGAGTAAAATTGGGCAGTTAAAAATATTTGCAATGATACCGCATTTTGTAAAAACAAAATTTTAACTGAATTCTAAAATTTTAAGAATATAATGTTGCTGTATGGAATTAAGTGTGTTATATTATAGCGCTGATGTTAGTGATAGCTTTTATAAGCGAAAATGTAAAACTCGTGTGTCGATGCGAAATATGAATAGACCATAACTTGCAAATTTAGCAACAAAATGTTTGCAATCTGGATATGGAAATATAAATATTTTTAAATAATCTTATTTGAATGAACTAATGTATTTTTACAGTTTTTTATTAATGTATGTTAATTTCTGCACCATTTTTTTTGGAAAACTGATATTATTTTAGTCATTAACACGCGGTTTTAAATAATTACATAAGTCAATATAATACAATATTTAATTCCTATAATTACTACCTAATATACCGATTGGGTTTTAGTAGTCAAACTTGTCAATAGAACTGATAATTTTAAAGTGATTAGATAATTACTGGACAATAGATACCAAAATAATAAATAACCCTACCCTATTATTTAAGTAGTTTCCATTGTATTGCTTCCATAATTTTATTACAATCTGTAAGACAATCATTCTAAATTCATTAAAAATACAATAAGGTAAACAATAATTTACATTTCGAATAAATACTATTGAGGTCAAATTATTATGATGAGTCGCACGACAAATCGAAACCACTTTTATTGTTTCTACAAACGGGTTTTTAAACTTGTGCTCTTGTGTTTAATCTTCAAACGAGGATTATGGACTGTTCTTTATATATCAGTTGTAACACGTATTCTGAAGTGAAAAATAGCCATGTCTTTGGTATGACTGCCGTATACCGCGTATGTACACAAATGTATTAGATTTCGACATGCGTTAGTCATAGTTAGCGCTAAGTCGTTTCTGAATCTCACCAATACATCCAAAAATCCACGGCGCACAAAACACTAAAACACAAAGAATAATCAATGACAACTGACAGCTGACAACAACAGATTTAAAAACACTCATAAAAGAATTTAGCGCCACTGGATTAGAGATCCCGCTTCTTATATGAGTTTTATTATTAGTAACCTTTTAATTCTTTTGAAAAAGAAACAGAACATTAAAATCCAGGGTAAACGGCGAAGGGTAAAAAGAAGGAAGACATCATGGCTTCGCAACTTTGGAGTGGACGGGTATTGGGACTACGGAAGAGTTGCTGCATCTGGCACAGAACAAGACACGCTTCAAGAGATTGACAGCCAACTTCCAGTAATGGAGAGGCACTAAAACAGAAGATTTTTTTTGTAGTTATGATCATAATTTTAAATAGACTAAAATTCCGGCAGAATGAAGCAGAGTTTTGTTGAAAGCTTTAATTAATATATTTATATGCCACCTCAAAGTAGTAAACTTGATTAACGTATGTGGTAGTAGAATCAAAAATTATTACATCTAGTACCGGTCTTATGCAAAAATAGCAATCGCAAATATACGTAAATGTGAAATCTCAAGGTCGTGAAGAATTTTATCAGTTTTTTTATCATTTGACGACTTTCATTCAACGATAATTTTCTTAGCTAATTTACAATAAGTCTCAGATTGGCAAGGCATAGTAATACAGATTTGAATTTCAGCGTTTGTTTAGTTGGAAACCGGAAAAAACCGGCTACAGGCACAGAAATTAGTCAATGGAAGTAGCTGTCATCGGCTGAACGCTATTCGATATGATTTTGGAACATCACCTGTTACAGTAGTAGTTTCTTTCAAATTAAGTCACGGGCAACACATATTTTTTCTCAACGAACACAATCTCACACCCGGAAATGATTTTTCAATAAATTATCCACGAAGACATAACTAGTGAAGTTTAAATATAAAAACCTTAATTTTAAACCTCCGGCCGCTCAGGGCAAGGCTATAACCTCGATATGTAGCGCTTATATACGAACTGACACTTATCAATAGTTTTTAATATGTTGTTATACTTATATATTTAATATATGTTATGTATATTGCGAGGACCTGGGGTCGATTGACTACGAACAATTTGATTTGGGTTCTAAGGTAAAAGGCACGTAGCACCTTATGTTGAACACTGTTGAAATGCAAAAACTAATACAATGTAATCTATCATTATAATAAAACAAATTGTTAGTAACATTAAGTAAAATTACAGTAGAAGTAACCTCTGCTAATTATTATTTACTTATACCCTAATCATTAAAATTATACACCTTGTAATCACTTTAATCATTATGACGGATGATTGTCTGTAAAACATATATTATCTTGTAACCAAAAATATATCTCTATTATTTAAGAGTAAATATAAACTAGACGATGGATGGAAAAACATGGAGGAGGCTTTTACCCAAAAAAGGTTTTATTATTTAAAAAAAAAAAGAAATCTAACTTATTTTTTTTAGAACTTATACGTACTAACTAGTACTAATATTAAGAAATGTTAACTAACGAATTCTTGTAAGGATTCATCAATAAAGCTATCATATAATAATGATAGTTTATTATGGTTGTGTATGTAGAAAGCAATACCTCATAATAACTGAAGTTACTAAAATGCATAATCTATACCTATATATAATCCCAGTTTTGAGGAAGTCTTTCCTGAAACCAATCTAGTCTTGCATTTTCTGAGGTAAAAATTCATAAAAACTAAAAATGCTTTATTTTAATTCTAGAATGCGGCCTTCAATTTCCATAATGAATGAGCGAAATATGGAATACTTGTCAGCCATTAAAGAAGAATTTAATAACAACCATTGAACATATATTTAAAAAAAACAAACCAATTAGGACAGAATAAAGCAATAAATAAATAGATTACACATAGAAAAAAAGTTCAAATACCTTACATCAATGGTCGGATAAAAAGTTATTACTCTACTCGAACAATACAAATGTTATCACAACCCTGGTGGCAGTATCAAAGACAACAGAGTGTCGTCGCACGATAACGTAATTGTTACATTTGCACGATAATGAAAGTATATGGAAACTATTGTAACTCGAGTATAGACCATAGAGCGACCTACTTACAGCTAATCGCATTTGGTGTCGTCTTACATAAATGGATGAAGCTAAGGAACTGTGTAATAACGCATCAGGATGACAGGATATAAAACTATACAGTGATGTAACGTTGGAAACAAATGAGCGGACATGCAATGTAATAAATTCTCGTATACCTTTCAAACACTTGTGACATATACTCTGAGATTGCAGTTAGAAATTATATTTGTATTAAAAATTATACAACGTTAAAGAAGTAAAGAGAGTACGATCAGTGTAGGCCTAGTGGCTCCAGCATGCGACTCTCACCCTGAGGTCGTAAGTTCGTATTCCGGCTGTGCACCAATGGAATGGAATTTCTGTCTATGTGCGCATTTAACAGTCGCTGGTACGGTGAAGGAAAACATCCTGAGGAATCTGGCTTGCCTTAGACCCAAAAAGTCGACGACGTATGTCAGGCACAGGAGGCTGCACATCTACTTACCTATAAATCGGCAAATGATCATTTATTTATTTATTTATATACAGCCCATGCATGGCCAAACTTGGATTATTTACAAAATCTTATCCCCTCCAAGTATACTCTTAAATCACAGTATTCTACAACAAACAGATTCAGAAATCTGAGGCCCAGACCTAAAAAAATACAATGTATAGGATTTGTCAAAAAACACATTTTACAAGCATTTTATTTTTTTAACTTAATATCACTATATAGGTAAATCTTATTATCTCTAGATCTCATATAGAAAGTGCAAATATCCGATCCACGTTTACTACGCTTTAAATAACTTTAATTAATAAGAAAGTTTCAGCTTATTCAATAAAAACCTTACTTAAAAAGATATGCTGACTGTACGAGTATATTCATCTCATAAACGGACGTATAAAATTAGGAAACGTATAATTCACAAAGCCATGCTTGCTACAATCAAGAAAATTTAACGATGACCTTCGTGTAAGCTGAGTGACGTAGATACAAATTATATTACATAACTAGACAACATAAATCGCATTTTTCCCACCATTTAAATTATTTTATTTACTAGAATCATTATTAAATAAAAATGGAGGCGCTTCAACCTCTTTATGTCAGATTTCTGTATCTCTTTCATGATCATTTGTCAATCTAATTGTAAGTGAAGGTTCAAGAAGAAGAAGTCGATTTTTGGGGTCTAAGGCAAGGCGGTTTCTACACGATATTATCCTTCACAGTTCGAGCGAATGTTAAATGCCCACATAGAAAAATAATTCCATTGGTGCATTGCTGGGGATCGAACCTACGTCCTCAGGGATGGGTCGCACGCTGAAGCGACTAGGCTAACACTACGCTTATTAGAATCAATAATGAGTTTGTTTATAGGAATGATGTGCGAAGCAATTTACTAATTCTTTCTATTTAATGAAATTATTGTCCCCACAGTTTCACAAATTGCTAAAGTGTTGGGGATAATAAATCTTCGTTCTCCCCCAGCTGTTGTGTAAAGCCATAAACATTCTATCAATTCGTTTTACCACGCGTAATTAAATATTGGATGACCCTATGTGTCTTAAAACATAATTAATGATAGTTTAAAAGTTTTCTTTATTTTAATACTATAAAAGACCTACAACTCCATATTAATATATTATGTTTTTTATATATACCTCCTATTATTGTAAATCTGAATTTTTATTCACTATTAGTTACTAATACTAATATTTTAATACCTGTATTATAACTATAATACTTTACGAATATTGTAAAATTTAATTAGAGTTATTGTTTAAGCAATTGGCAGGTTCATTTCTAACAATTAATTAATACAAAACATTTGCAAGTGCATTTTAGAATTCGATCCCCATAACTATTATTTAGTCCATTGAAATGCTACAATTTGAGAGCCAAACTGAACATTTGTTAGAGGACTCAATTTTATTTATGGGGCATGGGGCTAAACTATCCAACGTACAAATTTTTTGGATGATGGATAGTTAAGAGATATAGCCAACAACGTGTTTTCACCCCTTTTTCTAGATGGCGGCTGGGAACAAGGGCACCAACCCCAAAAACTTGGGTTTAAGCTTGTATTGACACCCGCTACATGTCCCATAAATAAAATTGCGTCCTCTAACAAATGTTCAGCCCATGTATCATTTCAATGGACTAATTATAGTTCGAAGCAACGTCTCATAAGGCAACAACAACCTACTGATTTCACACGTCAGTAGACAGCAAGGCGGTGATATTAATTAGCACAAGAATTCGATTTATTCAATTAAAAACCTGTCTTGAACTAAACGGTATTCTCAAGCACTTCTGTGCCCATGTTCGTGATCCCTGCACATTGTTTGGTTTCACCGGTAATAAGCGTTAGAAAGCCGCGGAGATGTGTTAACCATTTAGTGAATGCTATCGCAGAAAATGAAAGTTAACGTGCATTAATTGGTCGTTTAGTGACATATTTAGTAATAGACAGACCCTCTATTGTTTTCTAGCGCTTACGGACCTTGAACACTGATTTTTTGGTATAAATTCAATGCTCCATTTATATATGTAACAAGAAAATCGGTGCGATTTCCGGATGGACAATTTTGTTTTTTTTGTCTTTCACTTATTATAATTGTTTATTGCTGGGAATAAAACCAAATATGACCACAACAAATGGTTTACCCTATATCCCACTAAAGTTTTACACAATTTTTTTATTTATCAACTTGCGTCAAATTACAAATATTTATTACTCAATTTTTTTACTGATGTAGTCTAATAAATTTAAAAATAATAGAATATGATTAGATTTTTCGGCCCTGACCTGAAGAGCCCGTTACTGCTAAGTTATAACGGCTATTTAATATAGAGAAATGTCGCTGTTTCTGGTACCGAGAATGGTCACTATTTAATGGTAAAACAAATGAAATACGTAAGAGGCTAATTTTGTAACTCAGCCTGCACATGAAAGAAACTATATCAAGTACCAATTGAGAAATTTGCAATGAACGCGATGCAGGATGTATAACTTATTTATTTCATTTTGGAGCTGCCCGCATTCACTTAAAAATTTAAACTTTTCATTGAATGATGATTATAGCCGTTTGTCCACAGAATACTTAAAAATAATCGTTAAACTTTTACTTAAGATTAAAATCGAAAACTGTATCGTATATAAAAATTAATGAGTAAAATGTATTCGAGCAGATATTAAGAGCAGTATTGGCCTTGTGGCTTTCTTTCTATATGCGCAACATCGCGAGGAAACCAGCATGTTTTAAATTCTATAATCTACATGTGTCAGGCACGGAAGACTGATCACCTACTTGTCCATAAAAAAAAAATCGGTTGTCTGTAAAGTCGGTTTACTGACGATAGTTGAACGTGACAACGTCATAAAAAAATATTGATGGGATGGTTGCATTTTTAAAAAAAAAATTAAATTTTATTTGTTTGATAGGTATTTTGTATGGATATAGAGAAGGAGGTAAATGGAAATCACAATTGAATTGATCAAGTTACATTTATTTGTACTCATATGTCAATTTTAAATGGAACGCCTCAGAGCGAGGTAACGCCTCAGAGCGAGGTAACGCCTCAGAGCGAGGTAACGCCTCAGAGCAAGGTAACGCCGCATGAGTCATGTTTTTTCGTGCATGCAGCCGGCTCCATCGAATTATAAGACGTTGTCAGGTCAAAAATACCATGGAAGCGCCCGCAAAATCGGTCAAGTTCCATGTAGGGATATGTTTATATATGTTTGAAATGATAAGTTTCCGTTTTAGCGCCACTGATATTGTTATTATTTGTATGATATTAAGATAGGAAGGATGCGAAAGCAATTAGCTAGCTAATACTTTCTGTAAAGGAACAGTACGGTAAAAGTCCAGCAAATGACCTGAAAGAAACAAATCAATTGACAGAGTTGGTCGCTTCGCAAAAGTACGACGTTAACATCATTTTTTGAGGCCGGAAAATATATTTTTATGAATTACAAATCACAGACAAGCTGAATACCAACTCATATCATTTACTAGGTAAATTTGTCGAATCACGGCTCCACCTTAAAATAGCTCCAAATTTTCTTTACGACTTGTATGTACCCCAAGTAATAGTAATGAGTCCCAGTGAAACATTAGTGATCAAGTTAGGTTAGGTTACAGCCAAAAATTTGTACCTTCTTTCATTCAATCACTTATTATTCGGTTGAAGAGCATGCGCCACCACATTTTTGCACCCTTTTCCATATGATGAAAATGTGTAGAAAAAAATTTGGAGCTGTTTTAAGGTGGAGCCGCGATTCGACAAATTTACCTTTGCTATATAAAAGATATACAATATGGAGTGTAGTGTATATGAGGTCGATTACTGCTAGACCTTGCCTCATTGTATTCTTTGGTGTGAATATAAGTCAAGATGCTTTTACAATCTTAGATCTTGACGTAGACTTTAGTGTGCATAATGGATTTAAAATGTTTCATACAGATTTTTTACATGAGACTGTTATAGTGTTAGAATTTCAATGTGTTTGTATATGTCATACCTTTCTTGGCGCTGAATTGACCGCCGCTCCTTCTTGCCTGTGTCTAACGCAAATGCCTATGCATATATATCACTAGGTACGTCAGTTGAGATAACCTTGACAAAAAAAATACGCAAGAATGGGATTCCAGTAAGTAATACTCTGTACAGGATAATCATACGGGACAAAAAAGAGTTTTATAAATAGTTGTTGTTTACATGGAGCGGAAACACTTTTAACCTTACAATCGTAAAACGACATTGAACCGGTACTAATGATACGTAAAAGAATTACTAATATTAAAATCACTTCTGTTTATTACTGACAAACTGACAGATTGGAAACCTTATACAAAGTTGGAAATGCTCCTGAGACCTAACAAGTAGTTACACATTGCACTCACTCATTCACTCACATGCACTCACACACTCATGCACTCATGCACTCATGCGTGTTACGCGTCACGTTATACATTTTGTTTAAAAAAATGGGAAAATAAGTTGTAATCAGTTTAAAAAATTAATTCAAAAATGTTATAGAATTAACTATTAAGTTTGTTATGGAAGAGCTGGGAAGTCTGACAGGTATTTTTTACTTAAAAGGGTTCCCAAATCTTACACAGTATAATGTACCGTTTATAGAGAGTAAACCCATTTTTTTATTAACATTGACAATCCCATTTCCCGTCTCATTCTTCAATTATTAGAATTATTTATACCACGGCTCCCGTGGCTTTTAAAGCTGCTGTGTGAACCGATGCTCCAATTGAATTTCTCACACATCAGCAAAGGTTGGCAAAAGTTAATGTGTACCTTGACCCTGGCTTTGAATAAGGATGTCCTGGTGCAACGTCATTTTGCTTATGGAGACAAAATATACCGGGGTGGTTGCTATCAATCTTCATACATGGACCGAAAAGGCGTGCCTCCCGTCTTCGCGCATAATCGGTACGGTCAGCAGCGGCATTCTATTGAAATAATATTGGCTATACAAAACCTTCAAACGGCTTATAGTTGTAATAACTCTATAGTTGGCGCCTTATAGGTTTTAAAATTGCAAACGGGTCATAAGTACAGTGAGTAGTGAAGCAAAGCAAATGTATGTATAAATGTATTAAGATAGGCTTACATATAAAACAGCAAGCACTCTCTAGGTGGTCCTTCAAGAATTGAGCTATTCTTAAAAGGCCGGTAACGCATTTGCGAGCCCTTTGCCATCGAGGTCAGCCATCAGGTGAGCCTCCTGCCTGCTTGCCCCCTGTTCTATAATTATATATATTACTGCTGAGAGGATCATTACCTACAGTTATTTGCGATTATAATTTATAAGTTTTTATGGCGTATTATCGAATTCGTCTTTAAACTGTGCAATGTATTTAAATGTATTAAAATAGGCCTACATTCGCATTCGCGAGCCCTTTGGCATTGAGTGTCCATGAGCGACGGTATGACACATCAGATGACCTACAGTTATTTTCGATTATAATTTTTTATGAAGTGTTATCGAATTGCAGTTATTACACAGATAAAGAAATGAGCTCGCATTGATGGACTTAATTAATGGATGTCAATTAAGACCATATACCGTAAACCTGAGAAGTTTTTGTAATTAAAATCTGATGAAAGGTTTTTGGGGCACTGACTACTTAACTGCCTTAAGTGAATTAAAAATCTGGGCTCACGAGTTATTAAACTATTTATTATATTTATTTGATTATCATGTGTTACTGTGTATTTTTTTATTTAGAGCTAAAAACACCGTAAGTCCCAAAAGCGATAGCGATTGCGATCCCAACTGGAACGTTGAGGTTTTCCCAACTTAAAGAGTGAAAAGGTGAAGGAATTATATTAAAATTATTTTTTGTGCGTTACAGCAAAGACGATTAAATAAAATTGTCTATGGTTACAGAATGCCAGTTGCCAAAAACAAAAAAACTAAACAAGAAAAACATGTTAATAATTCTGTATACTCATTACAGATTACTGATTTTTTATATATTTTATCTGGATTTTTTTTCTGACAGTCCCTTAGCCCGCATAACAGCAATCTTCGCATTTAAGCTGTTGACGGTGACGCTGCGACCTTGTGCGAAGTCAGGACACAATTAGTTCTCCCGATCCTTGAGTGCATCCTTACAATATGGACCATCGCTAGAAATAGACGTATTGAATTTATTGTTTGGGTATCCGCCACCTAGGGACAAACACCTCACAGTACATCAAGTTCTGAAATACAAAGCAAAGTATACAAAATGTGTTTACACCCAGAATAAATGATAGGATATTATGATTGAGAGTACTTCTCGTGAAACAACAACACATTACCTTAGGTACTATTTTTGTTAATGATATCAAATTCAGTAGAAATATTGCCGCGTGAGATCTGTGTTAGTCTAGAGGTTTGGCGTGTGACTTTCATTCCTGAAGTCGTAGGTTGGAAACCCGGCGTTGTACATTTAGGGGAATGAAAAATGAACACATAATTTTACGAAAATCGGTCGAGCCAATTCGGAGGAATTTAACTACAAACACCGCGACACGAGAATTATATCTATTAAATTAGTCCATTTAATAAAGAGACATATATTACATGCGATTACAACGTATTAGAAATCATTTCAAAATCACGCCACAAGTTCCAAGTGCGCGGCAGCTGATAAATGATTCCGAGCCGACTTACCGGTATCATTATTCTTCGCTGGTTAGAAATTTGCATAATAACGCCCCCATCACAAACGAGCCTAAACAGCGTATTTAGTATCTTGAGGCTATAAGAAATTGCTCGGTTAAACTGCGATTACTATAATCACAGAACCAAGTATGGCTATGTATCCTCAGTAACGGTCAGCAAATTAGATATTGACCTAGAGAAATATTAGCAACTCGGGTCAGTCACATGGTTATAATTGTATAAAAAATAAGACGCTTAAAGAAATCTTGTTAAGAGTTGAATGCTATAATGATTGGTTCGATGTAGCGTGAGTGATTAGCCTCAAAGCTTGTAATTGTGGCTTGAAAAGTCGGTGAGAGCAAAGAAATTGAAAGATGTATGGTCTCGGCCATGCTTTCATATTTGGAATGGAATTATGTTCAATAGATGTAGGTAGTCTAACAGGGATATTAATAGGTTCTTATGAATACTTAACTTAATAGCGACAGTGATACCAATTCTGAAGATTTTTGTATGCAAGGCTCTCTTTTCTTAATCTCAGATTAATTATTGGTTTGTTGGAAGTTAGAAGTTACCAACTAAGGGTGCTGAAGTCAAATCCGATCGGCAAATATATAAAAAAAATATCTTTACTGCCCCAATTGCTTCTTTGATAAGCTCAATATTTATCTAAATAATCTACTATTATAGTTACTCTCCTAAGTTAATCTACTAAAAGTACAAATATTGTTTTTTTAAATGAGGCAAGAATCAAATGTGCAGGTGAATCATATCACTTTAAGTAGTACGAAAGCCACCAAGATGTAAATATAAAATTGACATAAAACAAAAACGTATATTTTTATACAATTTCTACAGTCGTTCACGATGATACGTGCTAAGTTACAATAATAAACTAAGTAAGAATACCTACATTTTATTATAAGAATTTGTATGGTGTATCAGTTCGGATGATCAGTCCGTTGCTTTATGGCTCTCTGTCATCATAAAAAGATCAACGGCATAATAGAGCTTGTTAGCTAATGACTATTTTTAGCGGTAGATGTATTAGTAAGGTTTCTAGTTATATCAGAATAATATTAGATTATGTTATTTATATTTTTAGGGAAATGCCTACCCTACACGTTATAACAGGACGTAGGACCTGCCATATAGACCAGGGTCGATAATTTTTGAAACCAAAAAAAATAATAGTAGGATGAAAACCATTGGAAAAGGAGTTTCTCCTCCTGTTATAAAAATGAAAGGACAAATAATTTACGGGCGATCTGAGGTCGGGCAGGGGGTGATCTTAAATTCACTTGAGAAGATTTACTATGGTAATATTTTTTTTACCATCGGAATGTAGAGATTTCAAAAAAAAAGAAAGCACACCAACTTTTTAAAAAAAGCTGATATTTTGACGAGTGAATTTTCGATTGAAAATTAGGGTGCTTTTTCGATATTAATTGCAAAGGGGTTGACTCCTAGTTTATTCTTTCTTCGCTACACCCATATAATATAATTAGTATTAATCCATATATTTTACATTAAGAAATTAATCAAGCTTTTAATTGAATTTCAATGTAATCGGATGTCAATGTTGCATATTATATTGTCACCTGTCCAGTATTTTTTAACTTAAATTAAAATTTATCAATACTTGCGCAAGAAAATTCCTCAAGGCTTTAAATTTGTAACGAATTGAACAAAAATTGCGAACGGTTTCAATAACAGTGAAGATAATTTAAGTATCTGTTCTCGACGTGCAGTTATAAAAAATAAATTCGTCTGAGAAAGTGGGCTATTCGACTAGACTGCTGCTAGACACTATTGCGTACTGTTATAACTCTATCAATTACGGTTCTTTGAAAATGTTCAACTTTCATCTCTCCTTTTGTTCGCTTCAGATCTGTCAACTTCAATCAATGTCAGTTATGTATTATAAAATCGATTTATTGTTCTATGCACACGCAATTTTTTGCTTTGTAATAACCGCTGGGTTAACCTACTTATTATAATGTGTAATTTGTTCTATCATTACAAAATAACATTATAAGCAGTTCAAACAACTAATCTATATCAAAATACGGTTATTTTTAATTATATTTGGTTGCAATTTTAAATCGTTGTACATTCTATTCTTATACTTTTAATAATGCCCCTAGGATTATACTGAATACTGGAAGTAATCAAATCAAAATCATTTATTCATATAGGTAACACAATGTTATGAACGTCAAAAAAGTTAAATGCTTCTAATCTTACAGTTACAGTTCTCAAATCAAGAGCGCAGAACGGAAGAGAAGAACTGGCAATAACTTCTCCGCTACTCTTTTTAATCGCCAATCTACCCATGCATATATTAGTCGAAAACAAATTATTTATTTGCAATTTAAACTTATCTACGTTTCGTATGCTCAAACTTCGAGCAAAAAAGTGTATTACATATATTAAATTTAATATGTAATCGTTAAAAATTATAATTAAAATTCCATTACAATTATGTAAAAATAAATGAAATCCTCGCTCATAGTGTGACTTATACGGTTAGTATATGTCATATAACTATATATCATACCACAAACGAGAAGTTTATTGGCTTTTATGAGTGGACTGTCAGACAGCTTACAACACGAGACATAAGTTAAGCCTTCTGAATTTTACCGGACGGGAGATATTTCTTCATAAATGTGTTTAATATTATCTGGTTACAGACGTTTGCAAAGAAGGGTTAAATATACCTTAAACATGTATTACATAATACACATGTATCTGTAATTGCCTTCGTCGTTTGTTTCTTAATACATTTTTAAATTATTCAATTCAAAAATAGTTGTCTTTTACAGAGGATGCCTATTTTGCTGAACTACAAAAGTAAACATGAAACATTATGATGACGAAACTAGTATTTAGATAATATGCAAATATTATCTAGGTTACTTTATACTGTCGAGTGTGCATTTATGTATGTAGGACAGATATCGTACGATTGTTCTCTAGATTTGAGGTCGTAAAGATTTGATAATTTCTTGTATTTACAAGAATAAAGTCCTTCACGATACATTCATTCAAATTCCAGTGGAAACATTGATGGATTTAGATTGATTTTTGACATAATGAAATGTCCACGTAGGTATATTAAAAATGAGAACGAAAGAAAAATTAAGGAATTTGTAAAAGCATAAGTATCTGTAGTAAAGATCTTAAGTGAGGCCTGATTTCTTGTACAAGATGAGTTGGGATCGCATTTTGTCCTGTCATGGCCGAACCAAATTTGTTAAAGTATATCCCTTGTTCGTAACTAAACTAATCAATTGACAGAGACAGTATATTTCTGTGTATGTTTTAATAATAATATTTTTTTAAGTCACCATTTCGTGACCGACATACGTCTTCAATTCATGTCATAGACATGCCATTTTTTCCTTGTGTTTATAGCGCACCTATAATTTATGGTTGGCTGAGGTTCAAAGGTTGAGCAATGATTAACACTAGACTAACTAACACTCCTCACTTTTCCGCTGATTAACCAGACATGTTTTAGAGCGTACTTAACTTTCAATTGTCAATGCTCAATCTTTCCTGGGTCAACAGTGATTTCCTGTTGTCAAATCCAATGCGCCTTTGAATTCTAAAACTCCTTAAAAAATTTGTAATAGATATTGTACTCTTACGTGGAAGAAACAGAGATAAAATTTGATTACCTCTTTGTTGTAAGGGTTAATATTGAAGTGACAAATTACACTTTGTTCCTCAGCGCCATATGTGGTCCTATTAACAGCAATCTGACGCTATATATTATCGCGATAATACCTCTTTGTATTACTAAAACGAATTCGGGTACTGTCGTATATCATTATCGATGTGTAACTTAGACCACCAAATAGTGATTCTTCGCCAAGGTAATAAAAATGTTAGCGAGTTTTACTTTCCTGGTATTTTATACGACTTTGTTCAAGAAAACGAGCTAGCTCAGATAAGATATAAGTTTAGTTGGTTGACTGATAATAACAAATAATAATAAAGGTATTTTGAAATAGATTATAGTTCTTAGCTTTTTATTTATTAATACCCTACATTATTAATTAAGAACTTGAAATAAAGGTGTTATCAAATTAGGTCGCAACCTTTCGAAAAGACAAACACTTTTTGGGGTATGACCAAACATAACGCACAAACAATACGTAAAATTGCATAGAAAAATGGCTCCGTGGTCTAGAGAAATAAAGTACGGACACAAATCGTTCGAACATAATTGTTTTGTAAACTTTATCAAATTTGTTCGAAATACTCATGCATGCTATTTGTTATTGAAACTGAGATTATTCTATTTAACAGAGTATAAGGAAAATACGCATTTAAATAGTTACGTGGGCTATTTACGAAAATTAACAAAAGTTTGTTATAACTCTATTCATATTATGTGGAGTTTACACCTCATATTTCAAACCTATAGGTAACGATACACGTTCAAAATACTTTCTTAACAACGAAATGTCTAGTGTATATCACAAACAATTCTCTTTTAGTTGAATAGCAAATTCGTGTCTTTCAAGATACATCAGTGTCGTGATAATGTTGTTGCATATCAAGGTTCACAACCTTTCTCTAAAGTTTTTAGGCGCCTCTGTCTCAAAATGTTAGGTTCAAGATCCAAGTCCCATTTTTGATTTACTATATTTTGGTATATCTGACATTAACTGTAAAGATAATTACTTGAATATCATTTATTACATTATACGTATAATTTGTATTTTCTTAACCTACAAAGTAATAATACAAATTATTTATACAAATTTAAAAAGTTTGGTTCCTGTGGCAGTCTACCTTTAACGCTGGCAGCTTTTCCTTGCTGTGTTGGGATACTTATTCGTTGAGTCAGGAAACTGGGGTCTCCACTCACCAGTACTATCTACCAGGCGCCAACTTAACATCTTTAATTAGCGCCGGTGCACTTGTACCCCAAGGCCGAAGAGTCTCTACTCCAAAGGGAACAAAATCGAAGTTGGAGGAAAGACTCTTATAATATTATTGCCGTTTATTATTTTCTGCCTGCTTTTTGCTTGTCCGAGGGAGTTGAGACGGGGCAAACGTGTCCACACAAGTAGCATCCCATACTAAAGCCCGTCCGTTGGCTTCGAAATTGCTGGAACATTGACGGAGGCAAGAGAGCTCTATAAAGTATGGCTTATATCATCAAAAATACCTAAATGCGTCATTAAAGCTCAAATTATCTACATATTTGCCACAGGATGTAAAAAATAAACTTCACCACTACGCCTGGATATTGTTATCGTAAAATAACATCAAAATGACGTAATCAACATTTCATTTCCTTGTAGACGAGTCAATACAATTTGAATTTATTTGAGGAATGAATCCAAGGACTTTTGAACTAAGCTTAGGATTATATGACAAAATGTTTCATTAATAAACGTTAAGTATCATGTTAGAATTTAATCATTAAGACAAAAATACTGGCTGACAACATTTATAGCACAACTTATGGCAAATGCTATTTCTATGACAGAGATAAGTTATTGATGTATTCTCGCGTATGGACCATCGAGATAGAACAATATTGCGCCCGGTAGGTGGTCCTGTTTTACACCTAGTAATATATTCTGTTCGTGCTTTCCCGTTACGATTTAAAATACACTTCTACGAATGATCACTGTCAATTTCTTTGTAAATATATTTTATTATATGAAATTGACGTTAAAAAGAGGTCAGGTTATCTATTCTGATTCAGTTTTTAGGAAATTAAAACAAGTTCCAATAATTTTATTTTCCTTAACTGTAATGTATAGTAAATATTACTTTGAATACAATTTTGCTGTAAGTATAAACCTACCGATTGTTTGGGGTTCGTAACTGTGACCTGTGGAATGAGAGCTGCAAGCTACTAGGCCAACACTGCTTTAAATTTAATATTATGGTACAATTTAAATACAAATAAACAAACTTCCCGGTGAAGTGAAATGGAAATGAATGAAATGTAAGACATTCGCATAATATTGGCATTATGTAAGTTAACAAAGAATCTATCACAGCAAAAAGTATCTATTCAACTTTGCTCCACTGAACATAAGGTCGCCAGACAATTACGTAATAAATAAGGCTTAGAACTACGTCATGGGTTTCAAAAAACCTAAATTAGATTACGATTTAGTGTTTCCTATTGCTCATTGTATTATGAAACTAAAGCCAAAATGTGCTGTAATATATGTTTTGTCTTCATTTGATTAACAGAATGCGTAAATGCAAAGACAAATGAAAGTCTTGTCTATAGAGATTTTTGGTTTAAAAAAATTGTTTTAAGAGTCTTTTGTTTTTAGTATCTACGAATACAGTCTACGAATATTATTGATAAGAAATCAGTAATAATACGCAACGAAATTATCTATGGTACTTGTGATGTGGAATATACCATTATAGATAAGTCACCTTTTAATTACGTAATATTTAATTGCAAACAAGATTTTAATTAAATTTTATAAACATATTTATTCTAGTTATCATTTGCAGTTATCACAACTAAAATATAAATTTATTTTTAACACGATAACAAAGATGGTGCAGCGCATGCAATATTTATTAATTTATACTAAATAAATTACATCTAATTATTAAAGTTATGATAATATAATTTCTAAAAATTATAGATTAGCTTTGCCATTTGTTTTCTACTTTAAAAACGCAACAAAGTTTGCAATGATTTTATTTATATTCATTTAATTTATACACCTAGTATAATCATTGACCAGTGGTTTTAACGTGCGACTCTAATTCCTGGGGTCGTAGGTTCGGTCCCCGGCTGTGTACCAATGGACATTCTGTATATGTGCGTATTTAACACTCGCTCGTACAGTGAACGAAACATCTTGAGAAAACCAACATGCCTTAGACCCAAAAACTCGACGGCCTGTGTCATACACAAATGGTTGATCACCTACTTGCCTATTAGAAATGATCACGGAACAGATACATAAATCTGAGGCCCAGACCTAACTTTGTAGCACCATTGGTAATAATAATCATTTGACATCATAGACATATTGTCTTTTATGGACATAACTTTTACACATAGAAAACACTTTTTTACCGGATTGAAGTTATGTATTATTATAAATTTACAATTATTTTACATAATTTTAAATTTAACCGACGTTTCGCGTGCTTTACAGCGTGCGTGGTCACGGTGACGGTATAGTTGTAAATTTATAATAATACATACATAACTTCAATCCGGTAAAAAAGTGTTTTCTATCATAGACATAGTTATGCTATATGAAATTCACTTGTAACAAATAGCAATGGTGATTATTTTCTAAGAGACATACAACCTTCAAGAATTTAAGTTCTAAGGACATAAAAACGTGTTTTAAGTTAGTTTGAATCTTTTTGTATTGTATCGATGGAAACCAGTTACAATCAGCTGCTGCAAGGAGCAGATGGCTATAATTGCTAGGTACAGGATTCGGGACGATATTTCAAGCAGGTATAAATGACTTAAAATCCGTTACATTGTTATATTATCAGTTAATCCTTCAATTTTGTCATTAAAATATTACATAAACAGAATTTATTTACGTAATTCTTTCGGTTCAGTTCCAATTAACTTTGGTTAAATGGTTTCAACTGAATCCAATTAATAATTAATTGTAACAATAATCCAGGTCAATAACTATATTCTTTCAATTTAAAACATTATTTTATTGGACAGGAGGTACATGGGCTAGTGGGTTACTTTGAATAAATAGCTAATCGCCGCGCATGGACTTTTTGGATTGCGGGTTTTTTGCCGACCTGAGGGAATGGTACGCGCTTTTCTTGTACATAATTAATGATTTTGATTTGATTCTACAGAATGAACCATCTAAAAGGCTTTTGTGAATCTGCGCATAATCTATTTACACACACATACAAGCGTGTATTTTTTTTCTTTACTGTACAATACAAAAAAAGATAAATATTTTTATGTTAGCTTACTTTCTTGACATTAATGTAAAGAAATAAGTTTACTAAATTTCTCAAACTCTGTAATTAAAGCAGGGTAGCAAAATGTCTGACCTAATATTTGTACTAACCTGTATCTTGCACAACACATAGTAGGTACATTCAAGCTTGAACTAATAAACCTAAGATTACTTGTAAGCCGCAAGATATGAATGTGTACATAAGTAATTGAAAATGAGCAATTTTCTGCATTCAGATGAAGAAAATTATTATTGCGTGAGAAACATTTTAATACTAGCAATTTTTTTTCTTATATTGCAAAAACATCTGTAGTGGATGTTTGGAATTAGCTTTTATTGCTCATATTATTTTTAAACTCTTCGAAGGATTTTGCGTGAGCAGCGCCACATGGTAAACATTGTATACCTATAATCTATATAGAAAAAAAAACTTATTGTGATAATATTAACTTATGAAGAATTTTAACATGTTCTGTGACTTATCTTTCTGTAATATGTAATAATACTAATAATTCGTTTTTTACGCACACTTCGAGTGCGGAAAGATTATAAACATTGTTCTAAATATATATTATTAATTTAAAATATCAATAAAATGATCCATATTTTTATATCATATTATATTATAGGTAGTGGTTTTGATATTATTGGAGTTTAGACCATTTGAAATTGTTATGATTTTGGCCAATTTTACTTATTGAATTACACACTCAATCGTAAATTATTTAGTTATTGTTTGTACGCATGGAGAACTATTTGTTATTGCTAATACGTTACTTGAAGGCAAAGTATTCGTTGTAGTCACTCTAACCTATCTCATTGTCTCTATACTAATTGTTTTCTTATCCCTACAACTGATAGTTGTTTCTCTTTTTCATTCGTATAGAAACCATGGATATATCGAAGCAAGGTATGTACTCATAGCTTGCTTTTTATTGTTAAAAAATGTGTATGTAAATGTGTAGGTATATGGAGTCTGTAAGTTTAATCACCGACTTAGAGCCCTCCACGCTTCAATTAATAACGGCTGCATATAAACTTAGCACCGTATGTATCACAAAGACTCCCAAACATCTGTAGGTATTGGGACAAGTAAAAAACAAACAATGCAGCATCGCATGTGCAGATCACACGTGCACAGCACGTTCTTGTATCGGTATTTGCTTTGTATGCGACCGCGTCTTTATTGAGCCGTCATACTGCATCAAATTATACTTACTTACTTATAACTAATATACTTACTAATTATGCTTACATCTTGGCATGATGTGGTGGAATATGATTGGATAATTGAACCCGATAAATCAACGACAAAATTATACGTTCTTTTTCTTTTTTTTAAATAATTTATGCTTACTACGAAAGAAGTTTGTATTAAAAATACATACAGGCCTTTCATGTAGGTAATCGGCGGGTTAAACAAGAATAAATCTCGCCAAGTCGAGCAAAAAAGCGGCACGGCCGTAGGTAACCTACCATCCTTTTCTAGAAACAGTTCTGGCCGTATTCGATCTTAATAACTACGTTGTGCATAAAACTAGAAGCCTGAATTTTAAATACATTATAGTGAGTGAAACGTCTTATAATGACCATATCAATATTAAAAATCTTGTAGGTATGTTTAAAATAAATAGATTGACCATGGCACTAAACAATCTAATTTATTTATTATGTATTGTACGATACATTGTGTTTTTATGCGATCATGACTAAGTCAATCGATTTATTCAAAACATTAAAGATTTAAAATGGTCGCTATAAGATGTTGTTATGTTAGCTAATTAAGTTATAATTTAAAACAGAAAGTCCCTTAAGTAGGAACTGAATCAATTAACCGCCTTCCTATTTACATGTTGTCAGATCTCACATTTTAGAAAAACAAAGTTGCGAGATATGGTTTCTTTTCATGTTATGTTTTCATTAATATCAGTATTCCCAACACTATACATCTCAAAACATATATTAAAGAACTTTAAAGAAACCTACAGTTTGTTTTAGTCGACTCTGAGTGCGGCTTAAAGACATTAAGACTTTGACATCGAGTCATAGTTCGCATGAATCCTCAATTCTAAAACATATCATATAAGCAATGCGTACATACCTTGGCTCCAATATGAAAGTAAAAGGCAAACAATTGTCAGTTTTAGGAATAAGGAAACACTTATCATTATTATTAGCCATTAACGCTTTTACAGTTAAAGCTTTTAACATTTAATGGCAGTTAACGATATATGTAGTAACAATTATATCTAACGTAAAATGTGTATCAGTAACAAACCATGCGATAACTAATAGCATTCCCAATCTTGTTCAACAGGTGGGGTCTAATGGAATCATTGATCGAGAACTTTTTGCGACAACCCACGCCGGTATGCCATGCCTTTAATTATAGAATCACTTTCGTTGCCTTTCTCTGGTACCCTCACATCAATCAATATTTATATGATAAAGCGACGTTAGCTTTCTCGGTCAATGTTCTTTCTTAACTGAATAAGGAAATTGCATGAAGGCAGAGTGATGAAATAGTAACTTTTGTTTATTAAGTAAATCAAAATACACGAGAAGTAATTACGTATTCTTTTGGTTATTTTAAGTAGTAGAATATCGTATAAATAAAACCACCTGTGTAGAATTGAATACAGACACTAAAAACAACAAACAAATCTAGTCTACCAATACATCTACATAGTTAACAAATAAAAGTAATAATACGAGTGATCGAGTCCAAGTTACGGGCCGATAACCCGAGGAATACCGCGGCTGCGTTGATCCGACGACCTGGTGCAGCTGGCAGGCGGCACACGGCAAGACCAAGCGAGGGAACTTTGGAAGGGTTCGGAGGAGAGTATCATGGTTAAAACTAAAATTAAGAATTTGTATTATAATTATTTGATTTTAACATTATTGTAATTAAAAGGCTTTTTATAGACAAATCACAAAAATTTAGGAATGTTTCAAAACAGACAAATCACAATAGGAATTTAGGACGTTTTATAAAATTCCTAAAATTTTTATTTTAATACAGCTCAGTGAAACCCATATTTCAGCAGTTCTTATAAGCGAAAAAATGCCAACAAAGTGGCAGCCTGTCGCTGACTCAAGAACTATACGCAAAATCTAATAGTAAGGTTATTAAAGGTACATGCAACTCTTTGCATGCAAAATTTAAACAAATTATATGGATAAATCGATACGAGCAATCTATAACTGAAAATATATACGAATAGTACTTATTGAAATTATAAAATTCCTCAGTAAAACTCGAAACTTTAATATATGTAATAATTTTATGTGTAATTTCGTTTATTAATTAAAAGATTTTTCCGTACATTTTATAAACTGTAGTCCAGTTGCGTTTGAAGGTGATAAAATAAAAAAAACTACAGAACAGGTTTTTGTACGGTTTTCACGGAAAGATTTAGGTGTATGATTATGATTTTATGTCTGAAATATAACGAATATAAACTTCTGGATGCCCAAAAAATCAAAATAGATGTTGATAAAGAATTGGGTCACCTCCTCCAGCAGGATCAAAAAATGATGTATTTAAATTTCGATCTGTTAAAAGTATTGTAATTGCACCTGCAAGTACTGATAAAGAAAGAAGTAAAAGTAAAGCAGTAATTCCTACTGATCATACAAATAATGGTATTTGATCAAAATATATATTTCTAATACGTATATTAATAATAGTTGTAATAAAATTAATTGCTCCTAAAATTGAAGAAATTCCAGCTAAATGTAAAGAAAAAATGGCTTAATCTACTGATGAGCCTCTATGAGCAATATTTGATGAGAGTGCCAAAGAAAATTTCCAAAATAAACACTCTGCGGAATCTTGTTAAAGTTATTAAAACACTAGATCTCATAATGCAGTTGGCTCTAGGTAAATAAAATGTATATTCTATAAAAACATAATTGCTAGTCGCAGTAAATCAACCTTTGACACGGTAGAAAATTATTTTATGTGCAAAGATTACAACTACGTTGTTCGAAAATGTTTCGTCATTTTAAGACTTTACGTCATTACAGTGAAACGTGTAAATATGCATGAGCTAATAATAATTGTTTGCACAAAAAAATCTTAACTTTGTGCGATCAAAGACTTGGTAGCTTGGTAGCTAATACTACTGCTGGTACTAAATACTATTTTAAACCTACTAGCTCGTGTGATTTCTTTAGTAAAGTCATATTCGAAATACACGGACCGCTCGAGCAGTTTCTGAGCTATCCGCATGTTGCAGTCGGTCTTGATTTGAGAACTGGCAGTAAATGTAAAATTAGAAGCATTTAGCATTTAGTATGTATTTCTTTATTGACGTTCATAAGTGTACATTGTATTACCTAAATGAATAAATTATTTTGCATTTGATTTGATAAGTCTTAGTAAATACACATATATTAAAAAATATATTGAAGATATAGTCTTCTTTGTCACTCGTTCGCGTCATATTATAAGTTTGTCATATAAATCTATTATTTTTTCTGTTATCTGTTCACTTTTTCATTTTTCTATAACGACTATATATTCCTCAACCTTGTTAATACGAATTGACAAAGGTGAACTTCCAATTATGTTAAACAAAGAATATTATGCCAACCTCAAATTAATATTTTTACCGCGATTTCGATAATAATGCCGTGTGATATAATATCTTTAATATCAAAACAAACTAATCCATATTATAAGATAGATAGCCACTAAGCCCCGGAATGTTATTAGTTCATTTATCAAATTTTAATTCCTTCCTCAATTTTACGCATTACTAAATTTATCCTTCCATTCCATTCTGGTCTGTAAAACCTAACTGTACGAACTATTTTCGAGCACTGGAGCTTTCTAAAGGCTTTTATTGGTCTATGTTTACGGTGCATTTAAGCATAATGGAAACCGAACACTAAAAATTTATTTTAATTTATGTATTTGTATAAAATGCACTTTCCTATCCTCTTAAAGGATTTGTAGCTTGAAGAAGATTTATGAGTGACGGTTTCAAGATTTTGATAAATATTAAGGCGTATCGATTAAGGCCGATATGCTATTAGAGAAATGTCTGTCTTAAACTAATACCATTAACTTTATGAATAGTAATGCATACGTACTGTGAGCCGCAAAAGCAATTAAATGTTAGGTCCATTGTCCTCTCTCGTTATTTATTAATACGATATTGAAATCAAAGATAAGGGAACCATAACAACGTAAACTAGTGCGGAAATCCTCGATTTGCAAATGATTTAAAAAAGAATTAATGGAAATGTAGAGATACATTTTGAGTAACATACATTTTCCCCGAATATGTAACGGAACTAGTAAATAATATAACATTGTTTCCAATAGTTAAGTGTTTTTTTTATAATAGCTATTTATAGTACAAGCATCTATCAACAACATTTTTAAGAATCTTCATTTTATAATTATATTTCTGCAAGGTTTTAAATTGTATGTTTTTGTGTTCATTTGATTTTATTAGACAAATAGATGGTAAGCGTCACTTACGACGTCATTCATTTGTCTAACTGCGTCAAAGGAACTCAATGTAATTTGTTAACCAAAGAATTGAGAGAAAGACACGTGATTTCAAGTTATATTAAGTCGTTAAATAATTTTAACAAATAACAAAATCTGATTTAGGGAACGTTCAAGTACTACGTAACGAATTTTGATGGGGGGGCCTTTTTTAAAACGTTACGATGCGGGGCGGGGATTGAATTAAGCCGTTATTGTTAATATTATTTTCGACTTTCCAGTACTTTACACCACACAATGGTAACTTTTAGGTATAAAGAGTCACTAGGTGGTCACGAAACGTTTTACTATAGGCACTTGGATACAGAAAACGTTATATGGGGGGGGGGGGGTCAATAATCTCCAAAAATTGATCCATATTACTTGAACGCTCCCTTGGTCAAACAAAGTGTTTTTAGCCATAACCTGCTTCATACGGTGAAGATCGTAAAGAAAGTAAGAATAAAAAAAGAAAAAAATATAAAGTAACCTAACCTAACGGTTAAAACGGTGTAGGATTTGACATACAGAGATCATACTTTGCGCAAATTTCAGACTTTAAGTCACAGGGTAACCAAAACCAAGATTTGCAGGCCTACTGCTGTGTGTACACTTGTTTAGATTTGTAAAATAATTGACACACATGTAGGTAAATTGACACAACAATTTCTTGAAATAATTAAACAGGAAATCTGTGGCAAGGCTATATAGCCTTGCCACAGAGAAAAAAACGAAACCTAGCAAAATGTAGTCAATACAAATTAATCATATATGGCTGCTACATATACGCGAAGTATTTATTTGAAAGCTCTGACATTAATTATTGTTATTAATGAAAGATCTCCATGGCATTTAGCTTTCGCATTCATGAAGCTTTTCAACTTAAAGTATTTCTTACATAAAACTTTCGAAATGCAAATAACGGTTGAATATTTAGTAGATTGAAAAGTGTTATTAATCAAGGAATGTTTGGATTTTAAAAACTAATTGAGGTCTGCAAAAAATACTAGAATACGCAATCTACTTTTTGAATGTTCCATAAACGTTAAATATTCAAATATGTTTTCGATTTATGAAGCGAAAAAGGGCTATTTACGCTTCTAATTGAATCGCTTATTACGTATAAACATTTTAAGGTTAAGTAACCATTAACTCTTAATAAACGATTCTAAGTATATCTGTATGACTATTAATTACATCCGTGGCTTAATAGGTAGATTAATAATAATTATAATAATTAAGTACACACACACAAAACTAACTATAGTTTATCAACTTAACAAGGCCTCCTCCAACTGGAAAATTTATTCAACTCGAAATATTGTTTTTTTTATGTAATAGGAGGCAAACGGGCAGGAGGCTCACATGATGTTAAGTGAGAGAGTGAGTGCCAGAAGTGCGTGGCCGGCCTTATAAGACTTGGTATGCTCTTTTCTTGAAGGACCCTAAGTCGAATTGCTTCAGAAATAGTTCAGTGGGCAGCTGGTTTCATATACTGGTGAGGCGCGGCAAAAACTGCCATAAGAAACGCTCAGTTGTTATTAATATGCCTTGAGCTTTTTTAACCCCCCCTGGATCAGGAAAATATCTTTAGGATACATTCAAGAGTATAGTTTATAATATAGAGCAGTGTTGGCCTAGTGGCTTCAGCGTGCGACTCGCATCCACAAGGTCGTAGGTTCGATACTCGGCTGTGCACCTGTGACTTTCTTTCTATGTGCGCATTTAACATGAAGGAACTCGAACGGTGAAGGAAAACATGGTGAGGAAACCGACAGGTCTAAGACCCAAAAGTCGACGGCGTGTGTCAGACACTGAAGGCTGATCACCTACTTGCCTATTAGATTTACAAATGATCATGAAACACATACAGAAATCCGAGGCCCAGACTCAAAAAGGTTGTAGCGCCACTGATTATTATTATTATAGTTAATAATATAGCATAGGTTGTAACTTGTAGGTCTTCTTGTTTTTTTCTTAAGTTAACTGGAGTGTAGTCTCGATGGCTCAGCTTTTAATAAATACAAATAGAAGCAGGCCTACTTCTTAGCGATTAAAGTAACACGGACTCAGATCGCAATAAATGCAGGGCATGCAACTCAATATGTGCGGCGGTTTGCGGTCGCGTTACATTGACACCGGGGTCGCTGACCCCGACTGCAAACAGTAGCTAATAAACTTTTAATCAGTAAAAACTTAATGACTAAATATCATATAGTTCTAAGTATGTAAATGTAGTATTATGTTTAAGGACAGGAGTATATAATCAACTGCAACAAACCATATATAACCAATTGACTTGCGGCAAGAGCAGGGGTAGACACATTTTTGTTGCTGTTTCAATGTTAACAACATAATAAGTTATATATGTATATGAAAGATCAATTACTGTAACGAAATTTTAAAATCTATTAAAGTTTTTCTTTAAATTAAAACATTGTAGGTAATAGGAAATAGGGACGTTATGAACCAATATATGATATAAATGTAAACATTTAACCATAAATAATATACAACATTTCAATATAATAAGTTGATTGATTTGACTTATCGTCTGATATACCATCTGGTCAATTAAGGCGAGGAATATGCTCTATTATATGATTTTCAAGATATCTGTGAGAACATTTTAATAAAAAACTTTCGTGTGTTGATCTGATACACTTTTTTTAAATCGTTTAGAACTAATTTGTGAAAAATATGCTTCAGAGCGTACCGTAAGTATATCACCAAAAACTCTCACGTCAAATCACGTCAACTCAAATGTAAAAAGGTTCTTTGTTTCAATTTGTCCAGTATTAATAATATACTCAAATTTAAAGAGTCACCATATACATATGTATTTAAAATGTATTCATGGTCATAGCTTGCTATGATGCTAATTTCAAACTTCCATACACAGATGGAATGGAAGAGCTAATGCGTGGACATTTTAGTAATAAAGTTAAGATATGTTCAAGGAAAAGGCGTTTATTGCGTCGCGTCATTGTCATAAATAGGTAAAAGATTACGAAAGAGGAAAATGAAACTGTCCGTTTGGCCGAAAAGATACAGAATTCAGTATTCAAGCTGCTAAATAGCTTTTTTGCTTAGTAGGTCACTGAAGCGTAAATGTGGAATTGTGAAGTGCAAACATTCTTTGAAATGAAGTTATTCAGAGCGGAAAATCGAGGTCTAAAAACGCCTTAAAGTAACACTGAAATGGGCCTAACGTTTATTTTGTGAAAATGCATACTTTAACACGTAAAACAATGTGTCAATTAAAACTATTTAACATTGAAACTTCTCCTTAAGGAATGAATATAATAATTTCAACTATAAACAAATCATTGTCTGTCACTACGCGGCTAGGACAAATTTATTGTCATTTCAATGGCTCGGTAAGCGGGTCAGTGCAATTGATTCACTATTATGCTTTATCGCCCACTACAACTAGTATCACAGTTGGATATAAATAGTCCTTTATTGTAAAAAACTATAACATGTACAAAATACCATTAGTATCACCTCGACGTCCTTCGTTCCACAACTGAGCGTTTTCTAAGGCAGTTTTTGCTGCGCACCACCACTATGTGGGACCACCACCACCAGCTGCCCACTGAAGTATTTCCGAACCAATTCGACTTAGGGTCGTTCAAGAAAATAGCGCACCAATTTTTAAAAGGCCGGCAACGCACTTGCGAGCTTTCTGGCAATGTGAGTGTCCATGGGCGGCGGTATCACTTAACATCAAGTTCCTGCCCGTTTGCCTCCTATTACATAAAAAAAACACTGTTAAGCGAAAAGCATATAAAAGCCGCATTAATTTGTTTTATTCGACACATAACAAAATCACTAAGCTAGCTGCAACAATACTGTGCTACTTGTGGTGACTGGTCGGACTTGAATTCGTGTATGCGGTGATATTAGTTATTTTGACTATGTATTTGCGTGTTGTTCCCACAAGAATGTAAGTGCGTGCTCCTATTTCACCATGCCTCCTGCTGACAGAGGACAATTTTTTGTTTTTAATTTATTTTAGTATTATAAATTACTTACGATGTCATGTGGAACATGGTGTAATGGTTGCAGCTCCTTACAAACGTTGGATAAAACAAAAAACTTGGCGATTAAAAAGAGTGGCGGAGAGTTTATTACCAGTTCTTCTCTTCTACGCCCTTGATTTGGGAACTGGCAGTAAATGTAAAATCAGAAGCAATTCATTTCTTTTTTAACGTTCATAAGTGTACATTGTGTTATCTATATTAATAAATGATTTTGGATTTTGAATATTGCTAATAATCATTCTATTGCGTACATCATCAATTAAAAGCGGAAGAAATCCGGAACAGGTTTTTCGACCAGTACGAAAGCATGGCAGACTGCCAATGGCAGTGTCGTGCAACCTTTAATATATGCGCTCGGTTTTAGAATAATTCACAATATACATATATAACAGACGAGGTATATGTTGTTGAACATAATTCCATGGGAAGACAATGTGACTAGACCTCTTATAATTTAGCTTCAGCAACGGGACAAGAATCAAACTTATTAAAAACAGAATTAAAAGTATTCGTTTTTGCTTTGTCTGCATAATTATTCCTCCAATATGTACATGCATTCTGTTTCAGTATGTAACAATATTGAGGTGCCTATGTAAATAATACATAATAAATAATATATTTAAAACTTTCACACAAATCCCTCCATCTATTAGTGAACCATATGAAATTTCACTTGGTATTTAAGTCAGCCGCGAACCGACACACACAGCGGGATATTTGTGAAACAAAACACAGTTAATCACAAGTCATCGTCACGATTTGTTCCATAATCTGTTTAAAAAATAGCTTTGCACTTACCAAAAACTTCAAACACTTTTTACTTTACAAAAAATACAAATTCACTCGTGAGTGATTTAATAAAATATTGAATAGATGTTTTTTTTTAATTTTGAGACTTACGTTTATCGTGTATCAAAGTGATTAGGGCAGAATAACGAGATAAGAAAATTATTTAATAATATGTAGTAGTTTATGAGCAAAATGGCCTTATACAAATAACCCCTGTGTACAATGAAACACATTATTTATTCTTATAAAAGGACAACGGTAAAGCTGCTAGCCCTGACCACGATAAGTGACGCAAATACACATTTCCTAAAATTATGAGTTCGCAAAAGTTAAAGTAACCGCCTTTCAATACAAAGAACTCTGTTAAAACAATAAACATGTTTATACTATTTTAACTGATAAAATGGATAATTACCGTTGTGTTACTCTCAAGTTGATGTCCGAGCGAAAAACTTTATACCTAACAAAAGTTCATAGTTTTCAGAGCGTGGCTATTATATGAAAAAAAATAGTTAATCGTATGTATATTGCTAATAATTTTTAACGTACTCTACGTATACTTTAATGCAGCTTAATCAAAATTATCGTAAGAGTTTTTTTATCTGTAAGGTATACGACATTTTTATTATTATAAGTGTAAAATAGAGGGCTGGATATGTAACAATTTAACAAACAAATTTGATAAAAAGTTCCGTTTAGCATAAAAGGTTAGTTTTGTTAAACGAGTGACTCATACAGATGTCCTGTAGATACAGAAGTCTCAACAGGATATTAGTCACAACGATAGTGTTATCGAACTATCCCGAATTGCATTATTGTTCGAAATATAAAAGCGGTATGAGTACGATAACAGTCAACCATGCTACTGATTGCTATGTATTTTTCCTTACTACGATATTATATGCAATTAATATTTATGGTAAATATTCTATTTCCTTGATATATTTTTTGCAAAATTATACTTATCATAATTTTTATCAAAAAGCAAACACTCTTTCCGGCTTAAAGTATGACGTCTAACTTATTCGTTTAGGGTAAGAGAGCGTTCATGTATTACGTCACGCTATTTTTGGAAATTATTAAACATGTGACTCTTTTTATTCAGGAGGAAATATAGGCGGGAGAGGATAATAGAGGCCTTCTTGCGAACGGCGGCTATATGCCTTCGGAAGTACATGAGCGTCATAGTATCGAGCGTAACTGCTAGATATTTGACGGACTTTTGCCACGAGATGGCTTGCCCGTATAGGGTTACTTCTTTTTTGAGGCAGGGATGTCGCCGGTGAACAGCGTGAACAGGAGGGGCGCGAGAACCGAGCATAGAGGGATTCCGGCCTTTGCTATGCCAAAGAAAAGCGCACCCTTGGCTCTCGGTTTCAGGGAGCTATTCATCCCGGATTAATGATGGGTGATGGGTTCCGTGATCATATGGACTCGATGAACGCACGAGATGACCGGACTAACAGCTCGTCGGTAATGAGCCGCTTTTCTAAGGAGAAGGCTAGGAGGCGCTTTTTGACTACCTTTTATTGTACAGTTTTCTCAGCGTATTGAGAAGGCTGACAGGGCCATTATCTATCATCTTAATCCAATATTACTATACAGGGGTTAGAACCCAGGACCAAAGTCTCGAAACGAGAATCTTTGTTACATTTTTGTATTACATAAGTTTTGTTGTTGTATAGCCAGCACGGTGACTTTTCATTAAAAAATTTTCAAGTGTAAGAAAGTAGTTGTTAATAAGGCACGTACTTAATAATTAATACTAATTCACAGTTGCATAACCTTACCTTTGCTAGTTTGCTTTTTTATTTAGTTTACACCTAACAATTTTATTGATTTAACATCTAAGTGAAATTCTTGTGTAAGCAAATTAAAAGGAATGACGCGGCTTTTAAAGACAAAAACAATAGTATCGTATATTAACATGAATTTGATTTGTTTGATAACTATTTTCTACCTTAGGACCTTTAAATTACCCACTGCAGATTATATATTATACGAGTACAAGAAAATATTTGGATTGTAGTAACAAAAGAAAGATAAAATCTTATACATGTATAATAATTAAATAAAAAAAACAGCTTTTTACTGACTCCTTAGAAAATAAAGAATAATTACAAATATTTGGAAAAAACATTAACATTAATTTTATTATTCTTCAGCAATAAAGTTTGTGGTTGTCTTTTAACATAAACCCATTTTGAAACATTCTGTTTTATCCCGGGATAACCTGCTTCATATCTTCGGGAAACCATCTTTCTATGCTTTACCCAACGTCTTCTCCTCCTTTTGCCTCATTTAGGCTATCCTTCTGTTCTATTATTATATAATTCTCTATCTTCCTTTAAATTGCTTCTGTACAAACATTACCTGTCCACATCGTATCCCTAAAGGTGCGCTTACACGGGCAATTAAAATTGCTCAATTCCAGTCAATACTCGTCAATTATGACGTCACGACTACATCAAGCAATTTACGGCAACGGCAACAAGCATCAATACTGCGCAATACAATATTGAGCGATATGGCACAACTTCATCAACTAGGCAATACTGTCATACACGAGCATTTCAGTATTCGCTCGCTATGGACGACATTCTTCTTCCTGCGGCGGCTTGTAGCGCTTTTTTTATTATTAATCAAAAACAAAAAAGAAAGAAAAGGAGAAGGCGTCTGGTGCGTCAAATCTGGGTGCGATCGTTTTTGGAAAAGAGGCCGCAATTTTCATTGTTAAAATAAAATTAAACAATTAAAGAAAAAAATAATTAGTTAATTAAATTTTTAATTTTTAATTTATTATTTTTTTAATTTTTCTTTAATTTAATTGTTTTTTTTTCAAGAATTAGACAATATATTATTCAAAAACTTTACTAGAATGTCACGAACATACTTTGAATTACTTTTGAATAAAGTAATTAGAAATTATTATTATTTAGACCTCTCGCTGTCCGTGCGGAAGCAAGACGGCAAGCCGCAAAACAAACAAGTGCGAATGAGACATATACAAAAATTGCTAGGAATTTCCAAGTCCATTGGATATTCGTCAATTCGTATCTGCGACATTGAGCGATATGAAATATCTGGAGCAATTAGAAGCAATATCGCCGAAATAATTTATTGAATTTATTGAAATTGCTCCATTAATTGCTCCAGATCGGTCCATTCGTATCGCCGAGCAATTATTGCCCTCGTGTAAGCGCACCATAATTTTAATAATACCCACTAACTGACGTGAGACTGATTGACTTATAATGATTCATATGCACATATTTGACTGATGAAATTATAATGATTCATATGCACTTTTCATTATTAGGTATGAATTTTTTTTCATGTGTCCTTTATTAGTTTGTTTTTTGTTCCTGTTTAGTTTCTTTCTCTCAACAACTATATGTAATACATGTATTTTTGCACTTCTTGCCTACCTTATGTAATTTAATACATTTTTTTTTCTTTTCTCACAGTGGTTGCCTGGAACAGATCGCTCGAAAGCGATAAGGCCGACAGATGCTCTTATTTTTATTTATGTCAATTATACTACATTCATGTATATGCAACGAAGTGTTAATAAATAATTTCCTTATTGTATTTTGGTGGATTGTTTTCTCACTTGTGTAGGTGCAAAGATAAACATAATTTCAAATTGTTTTAAGTAATTTCTATTTTCTAATTTAGCTGCGTTAGAATGTGGTGTAATACGATACTTTGGTTTCCAATGAAATGAGAATTGAATCCGATGCATTCTGTGTAATCGTAATGCTTTCTGCAAAATCGAATGTCACATTCAATGCCCTATTTATTGGAGAAATCGAGAAGTTTTAAATGTTCATTGAATTTAACTTTTCGCACTTTAAATGCGAAAATAAGTAATTCGATGATTTCGCACATTAACGGACCTCAAAATTAACTTAATAACTGAATTTGCAATTGTTTTTGCAATTAACGCGAGCCCCAAATGCCGTTTAAAAACACGTTATACATGTCAAGTATCAATATTCTGTGATATGATATTCAGACAAAGCAAAGTTTTTAACATAAATTAATGGAAATTTGTGGATGAATGACGTTTTTATCACAGTTATTAAAAAGCTTTCACAACGCTTCATGAACGGCCTATTTTGAATAATATACTACTACTAGCTGACCGGACAAATGTCGTTTTGCCATGTATATCATTTATAATTAAAATAGGGTTGTATGTATTTATTAATGCTGTATCACAAAAAAAAAATTATCTTAAAATTAAAAAATAATAATTTAGGGGTGGACTGGACTACCTTTAATACTTAGGGGGAAGAAAAATAGATGTCCGATCCTTATACATACCCAATATGCACACAAAATTTCATGAATCGGTCGAGCCGTTTCGGAGGAGTTTAACTGCAAACACCGCGACACGAGAATTTGATATATTAGATTACAACCGTATTTGTGAAAATTCTATCGGCTGACGGTTTTTATTGCAAAGACACATGTTAAAAACAGTATCCTATTTATAGAACTATAAAAGGTTCCACGAAACCAAATGCCTACCGAAGTGCTTGCGTTCGTAATTTTACAGTTTGACTCATAAAAAGGTGGATGTCGCGGGTGGTCTTCTATTGTAGGCTCACATACAAATCAGATTAAGCATCTATTGTTTAGAACACAAACAACACATGGTAACATTTTAATAATTTATGCGCTTCGATACCGTGCCTAAAATACGAAGGTTCTATGTTCGATTCCCAATGAAATATAAATGAATATTTTGATCTTTCTGACCATTATATACACTGGAAAAAGTATTCACCTCCTCATTCCTTTGTCGGACTTTTTCATTTTTTTTTCAGGATCTTATAATGAGAGTCTGAAGAAATAATAAGAGGGATTTAGCAAAATTTTATAAGCTATAGATGGTCTGTGTTACATTGCGTTCAGTGCATTTTGAAGGGACAGGAATTTTAGATTATAGTTTACTCACAATCATTCATATCAAAGATATTTGGTGAAGGATTCTGAAAGACACCTCAACATCAAAGGCCTATCATCCTACACATCCGTCATGCAACAAGGAAGTACAGAAGGAAACCAAACGCAAACACGTGCCAGGTCAGAGAGGTCATGTTCATATTTAGTAAACAGTAATTAAACAAATGAATGCGTTCCACTTGCTTTGCATTACGAATTTGGAAACCGCATTTGCACAACAGTTTTTACGAGATACATATTTAATAATTAAAAATAGAAATATTTTTTAAATTGTCACACTCCACGCCTATTGTTTAAAAAATACGGTACATTTTCAGTACACTCAAGAAACTAATGCCTCTGGCATTTCAAATCCATTACCACTGACAGACGGCGACTTCTAAGCAGCTGAACAGGTAATGTTAACCGCTATAAGCAACGTTTTACTATGAAATACGACAGCTAAATACTTACCGGGGAAATCGATCGTAATCAAAACATTTAATGTTTCCATTTCCACGAATAGGAATCAACATAGATCTGACATGAGTTCTTTTAATTGACACGTAATTTTATCACTTTGTTTACTGATTACACAGCGTAGGTATAACTTTTTAAACTTCACTTAAAAGTAAAACTTACTAAATTTTTGTCATCTCTTCATACCGTAAATTTTATTAATTAATTATTAATGATTATTCATTATAGTTATATTGTTTGCGGTAAATTTGTCAATACGATACGCAGAAATTGTTATTTCTAGTACATACTATTCTATTAAATGCTTCGCAAAATCTTGCCAAGTTATTATATACCTAATACCCAATTGTTTTCGCGAATCTTAAGGGTTATTTTTGTTATTTCGAGGGCGAAAAACGTGCGGCGCGAGAGAGAAAGAAGAGACCAATTGTACGTAGATTTGGCATAAATTAAGACTTATTTTTAATTATCTTTAAAATGTTGAAACTTTGATAATTACTAATAATAATGTTTGGGTATTGAAATAGATGTAATTTTGATATTTTAGAATAATATTTGAGATAGATGACGGCGTGTTGATACCATCACGTTATCTGATCAAACAATGAGAGAATTGTTTGACTAAGATTTTGAAAAATATTTGTACAATCAGTTTTGCTCTTCCGGTTATATACCATTGTTATCTGTGTCTTTATCTACCCTTTTTTTCTAAACCCTTTCAATTTAGGAAAATATTGCCAATATTTGATTTCACGTCTCTTACGCAACTTTAATGTTAAAAGCTTTAAACTATATTACATAAGTGCCGCATTTTATGGCGTTTGTGTTAAGGAAACTTGAATTGATTAATGCTATTGTGATATCAATTTCGAATTGCAAAGAAAAAGAGTATAAAAATGCAAGATCAATTTAATATTGAGCACATGGACCTAATAGAATCAATACAATATTAAAATAAGCATACCATAGATCCAATCAAATGGTAATTATTTACCGATCTTTTGATCGACAATGCCGCCTTCTTGAATAGCGTGAGCATAGGCGTTTTCACTTTAGTTCATTTATTAAAATGGAACTTTCAAATAATATCAATAATATTTTAACTGCTTATAATTAAATAGGCAATACAGAAGTAACTACCATAGCTATAAAACTACTGTTTTTAATTACTGTAATCGAGCCGCGTCGAATCGTAAATAAAACTTTCAAACAATGTGGCTTATTTATCTAGGCGATCTATATCGCTTATAAATACAAGAAAAATTGAGGTTGTCATGAACAAACCGATAACGGTATTGCTTAGAATATAATTAATATTGCGAGGACGCAGACAGTTGTCTAATTAAATGCTCACTGTTCAGATATTGTGACAGCCGATACGCTGAGAATAATGAGTTAGCCTACCGAGTGAAAGCTTTCTGAGCTTTGATCAAGAGTACTAAGGTATTTTGATGTGGTATAGAATTAAGCTTAATCGCGATATTATTGAGAAGCCGACTCAGGTATGTCTCCATGCCTTGTTGAGATCTCTACTATAAACCTCACATGCATAGAGTTCGACGTGTTTGAGTGTCTGACTCTGGAATATTAATTCCTAGGTGAATAAAATGATGTGGTTTTCTTTAGCTGGCTTGATCGACATGTTTATTAGCTATGAATATCTGTTCAGGCGTTTCAAGTTTATCGGCTGTTTTGTTAGCGGCAGAAATTAATTTTTAAACTTAATTTTGACCTATTGTTCTACACCCAAGTATACTGTTACCACTGAGACACTCAACACAGCCACGAAGGTTGTATATACTTAAAAATTTTAAATTTATAAATACATATATACATTATACATACCTATATAGTTTGTATAAGGAATAACAAAGTTCCAATATTTCGATTTGTCGTGACCGGCGAACGTTTGGCTAATTTCCAAGTTGATGCAAAAGAATGAACAATATACCGTCTCCATTACTTCCCCGCTGAATCTGATATCGTAAAACAAATTTCGCTACCTTACAGCACCAAGTACCTATACCTACGTTAATATAGACAATCGGGAAACAGTGGAACCAGTAACTGTTTTCTAATAAAGATTCACTTTCTCGCGTTATGAAATCTTTGCTTTACCAGCTTTATGTGAAAGTTTTACAATTGTTCGGCAAGGGTTTTTAACGCACTAAATATACCAGGGTTGCCTGGAGGAGATTTCATAGTAGCGATAAGACCGTCCGTTACACAGAGACTGATTAAGAGTTCTGACCGCCCTAGGCTATTTTATCAGGATGCGCCCCTGCCAGGTGACAGGTGTATTATGGCCGGTCTAAAAAGTAGTACTTATATTAGTTTTCACTTTGTTTACTAGTGTGAAAATTTTAGCATGGTTCATACTATCTATAAAAAATTACAGATCTGCAAGCGAAACAAACGCTGTCCTATCATTTGCACGACTTGTAAAAATTTTTAGCTGACCGTACATAAAGGCCTCACAAATTATACGACCAAAATCATGACAGGCTTCCAAGTTGGAAACCAAATCAAGGTCGTATTTGGCCACATCACTCCTATTAGGTTAAGGGCCTGATCGACGGACGAGTAAGACCGCGGTTTTATGGCTCGTCGGTAAAGCTCGCCGGTGTATCATTGCAAAACCACGGTTTTAAATACCGCCGAGCCTGGCTCGCGGCTCGTCGTCGTGCTATATTTTTTACTCGGCTCGCCATGCAAAACCACATGTCGGAAAGAGAACAAGACATGTTTGCGACTGTTTTGCTTGCTAATCGATCAGCACCAACGAGCCGCAAGCCAGGTTCGTCGGTATTTAAAACCACGGTCTTACTCGCCCGTCGATCATAGGCTAGTTTCTATGGACAACTTAGTTGTTGTGGCTATTAACCATAGACGTGGTCATCTAGTGTGTGATGTTGCTTCGACTTTATTATTAATATCGAAGTTATTTTTAAAATATTTACACTTCTGTTGTTGTCTTAAAAAAAGACGAGAGGTTTCAAGTGCTGAAAAAGTCCTTTCGCCGCTGCAGTTGGTCACTCATCATTCAAAAAAATCTTAATATTATCTCCACATTCGGGAGCATATCTGAAATATTAAAACATTTTATTAACTGCAACAGACCCTTTGGGGTTCTGGCAGAAATATAGGCCTTGGTGTCAGATTTTAAAAACTGTGCCAAATGGACGCATTCTGCTGCAAACTTTTCTCCTAAATCGTTTAGTTAGTTGTTTTAAGTCCTTTGCTTTACTTCTAATAAATTCACTGTTGTCTAGTTCATACAGTTACCGTAAGAAACCAAACGTTATGTTTATTGTATTATGATTTTTGTATGTGGTCACTTCGCATCTCTTGATTGCCTCTGATTCAAAAACTTTAAACTCTTTTTCGTCACGCAACGTATTAAGATAAATCAGATAAATCATCAGAACTTGCTTGAAGCTGTGTACTAACGATTTGAAAGTTTACGAGCACAGAGTTGGCACCAAACACCAAAGGCACAACATATTTTGATCTCTTTACTTTGATTTTTTTTCGAGTTTTTGACAAATTTTTAGTACCATCGATACTAAAATTTGCCATCTGCTTGTAGATCCAGTTCACAGTTTATTAAGTGTTTTGTCTCGGTCTAGTTGAAATATGCAGAAGGTGATGCTAGCGAAGACACGATTTCAGTGCGCCCGCGCCCCCCTAGATCGTCGCGCCCTAGGCTGCAGCCTAATTAGCCTAAGGGTTAATCAGGCCCTGCGGCGTTACACAATGTAGCTGAAAGTTCATTTAAAAAAAGATAATAGAGAGGGTATCTAGTATCATTTAGTAACCCTTTTTAATGTGTCTGTCTGTCTGTATGTACAGACTAAGCTCCAAAACTACTAAAAGCATCACTAACAAGTTAAAATTTCCCGCGGAACACAAAACACAACACAAAAAAGTCTAATCCAGCAACTTTAGTTAACTTAACTTAAGTTTTAATTAAGGAGGCGTAATTTAAGTGCTTTTGCTGTTATTAAATAAAATACCATGTACTGATAAAAAAGAAAAAAGATCCATACTAATTTTATCATATAAAAAGTCGATTTTTCCTTTCACAAGTAAAAAACATCATTCAGAAAGAATGAATTATGTCCGGTTGAAATGGTTAGTTCATAAACGGTAACAAGCTTTTGCGACGTACCTGTGGCTATTCAATTTAAACTCTAATACATATAATAATTGAACTGTTTACGAAATTCTAAAGGAATGTTTACATGCTTACCTTCAATCACGTTAATCTTATCTTATATTATTGTAGATTCGATATCAATAAATTAGTAGGTTATTTTTTTTCCAACTTTTTCGTAGAAGAAATTAATAAACATTATAACTACCTACGTAACATTTGTAAAATAAAATTTCTAAAATACTAAAATTTCATATAACCTTTAACAGCGCCATCTCTTCGAATTTGCGCAAACCGCTTGATGGTGTACAAAGATTACAGGGTACAGCTACTCTGTTAGTTTACAAAACAACATCAAAAATGTATTCTATCAGAACTTGGAGATGGCAGCACTTATCACCAAAACTAGAACGAATTTTATTGAACAATTGAGGTATTTTTATTGTGTGTTGTTGATAGGACCATCGAGTATTTTTGTCAATTATACTTAAAGAATTTATTTTACTTTCTTTTTCATAAAGCAGTTAAGTGGACTATTTTCAAACCATTTTCAATTCCTTTTTGGACAAAAACCTTTCATTTAAGAAGTTAATATTTCACTTAAAAATAGAAACAAAGATAAATGAAGTAATTTTATGCAATTTAATCAAACTTGATGTAAACATTTTGCTTCAAATTTTAAGTCAAGCAAACATATAACATTGTACAGCGCTTAGCACGCCGGTGATGTAGGTTGCAGCACAACAGGTAAATCCGAAAGAACATAATGCTATCCGTCTCATTCGATTCATAATGAAACAAGAAGTTAGAAAGAGACAACCGACCGTGTCTCGCGTCACAGAATTCAGAGAGCAAACAAGGCTTTCCGACTCTGTGAGTAACACTCTACGGGTTGGAAACGTTCAAACGAACGACCGGCGCCATTGCTCTCGACGTATCCGTACGAACGTGACTGTGCCTACTTTCCGCTTGTGTTTCTTTACTTCGATCGTGTTAAGACATCATTACTGCGCAGTGTAAGGTAAGGAAGTTTTTATACATTATTCTGGAAGCAGTGCGTTATAAACCGAAAAGTGTGTGTCGAAAAAAACATAATTACATTGTTTGAGGAGCTTTCTCGATTATTTATGCAAAGAATTTACCGAGGGCGGTGAGTACATAGGATTGGAGGCTCGTAAGGCGAGCGGCGCAGCCTTAGTCTCTTGCGCAGCGTAGGTAGCGATGAAGTGACAAATTTAGTAATAACCATGACTTGTTTCCGTGATGGCTCTTTGTGTACATCGTGGTGTTTTGTTTAGCAAAGATTACACTTTAATATTAGTTATTTATATTGATTCAATGATATATAGCAAGTTAGATCCTAAACAATTTGTGTAAACGTCTTCGAGTGCCTAATGTTTAATGTAATGTATCACGCCTAATGTTTAATGTAATGAACTAATAACTGTTGCACATATTTGTGTAAAACATAAGTCACGTCGCGGTTCTGAGTCAAACGTAATAAAAAAATAATTGCGAACTCGACAAAGGAAACGACAATTTATTTACATATACGAGTACTGTACAAACATGAACACATATGCCCTTAAATATCAGATAATTTAAATTTTGTAAGCGATTAACCTAAATTGCTATCAATTATGAATACCTCTGAATTTTAATTTAAGTTGATTTAGTTCTTAACTCCTATGTGGTTTCAATGTCTTTTATATTTTTAATTTTACACTAAGTATAAACTAACGATAGAGGGCTCTAGCGGCTAGCCCCACCTTCACGTGCCTTATCAATAGATATCTTATCACCATCGTTCATTTAGAACACCTACTCGAAACATAGTATTATACGCCTTTATATATGTATGTCTAAACCAGTTTTTCATAATAATCGCGTATCGTTTCTCACATAATCTTTAATATTAAACACAAACAGTTGAAGTACTGGTGGTTTTTGTTAGACGATTTGAAATCTATCATTGTGCTCGTAACAAATTAGATAATGTCTGATGAAAATATTACAGTTATTACGAGTAACTGCAATGAAAAAGTTTAACCTTCGCTCTTAGACTCGGCAATCAGACAGTCTGCCATACACTTCACTGAACATTATCAAAGCCTTGGCAACTGGTAAAACCTCTTTTGTCCCAAACTGCCATTCAATACCGTTTGGGGTATGCTTTATTTGCATAAAAAGAAACTCTTGTCGCTTAATGCCCTTTAGTTAGTAGTTAATAGAAAAAAACCTTTTTTTTTTAATTTACTTATACCTACTGTCTTTTTACGACACCTTTAAAACGTGAATAACTTAATATTTATCCTCCTCCGTTTGGCAAAACATAAAGCAAATTAAATAACCTTTAATTATTATTTCGTTAATTGTTCTGAGAAATTCAAACCGAACCAATTCGAACGATTTGGCTTTTGTGGTATTTTCTAAACGAATGAGTGACGTGTGACCTCGATATTGATCCTCAGGTAGCTGCATTGAATTGATTCCATTCGCTGCACAAAAAGAAAAATCAATTATTTTATTTCCTGTAATTTTGTTCTTAAAGAGGATATTGTCGATCGATCAATGCCATTAATATTGCATCAAGGTAAAGGTTGTTTTTCATGTCATAAAGACGATCTTTAACTGCCCATTTAATTGCCATTCTAAGACAGCTAAATTATAAAACTTTATAGGCATTATTCTTTTACTTTCTCTGCGGTTATAAACCGCCATCGCCTCGTATTGATTTGCCGAACTAAATATTTATTATTCTATACTTAGCGTCATGACTAATAATATCGTTTAAAGCGAGGACCTTCTTGGTTAGTTTGTAAGATACATTATAATATAGCTGTAGGTCCTCAGTTCTGTTTTCAATCAAGAAATTTGAAGACAAATAGCACTTTTTGAGGCAACAAGGATTTTTTTATAGAACGGGCAAAAATGCACCTAATGTTATGTAATACTGCCGCCCATGCACACACACAATGCTGGAAGGCTTTCAAGTGTGTTGCCGGCTGTTTAAGAATTGGAAATTATTTTCTTGATAATCATTAATTCTGATGTCATGAAATACAAAGTCATAGTAAAGATTCAGTCAATATTCGAAGTATTTGCATCAGTGCTTAACCGAGCGCATACAATAGCGGAACGAAGTCCATTATGGTTTTTACCAAGTCTTGAATCTTGAAAGAGAAGATGACGTCAGCTTGCCAATGATAAAGATCAATGGGCTCAATTGGAGCGGTCAGGCGGCCCCAATAATCCGGCTTAGACCATTTGACCAACAATTGCAAATGCCAAATGATTACTGAGCCTTAATAAGCCGTTACAAACTTTGATACTATGCCGTCGATATACCACGTATGTCTTTGCTAATATATAGGATATAGAAGGCACAGCTTAGGGTGGTAATAAGTACACTTTTTTAAATAACCTTTTTCCTTCCTAAGAATGGCAGCTACATTATTTAGTTTCTACAGAGAGCCAGTTATTATACTATATAAAACTCTCACGTCTCATTCATTACCTTACCACGTTTCATTTCGAGGGGGAGGGGGTTGGGGGATGTTTTTGATGTTTTCGTATAGTCTCATTGGGCCTCGCTGCAAATATGTTATTACATGAGTTTTTTGTTGAGAGCGAAAATCGTTTGATTACGTACTCGAAAAAAAAAATCATTTATTGATGTAGGTAACACAATGTACACTTGTGATTCGTCATTAAAGAAATACATATTAATGCTTCTAATTTTACATTTACTGCCAGTTCTCAAATCAAGGGCGTAGAACGGAAGAGAAGAACTGGCAATAAACTCTCCGCCACTCTTTTTAATCGCCATGTTTTTTTTTTACACATCATTAAGCATTTCAATAACAGATATTTCCTTTGCGTTATTATTTCCTTCTTTTAGAGTTTAGGGGATGTGACATTTTCCTCTAATTAATTGTAATATGGCCCCTAAAACCCTTAGTTAGTAGTTAATTGTGTTTACATTGAAGCATTGAAAAATTTATCAACTCGAATAGGACAGTGATTCGGCTGAAATCTCACTTTTAAATTTTATACATAATTTTTTTATTTACTTGTCTCATTTAAGTCGAAACCACAATTTCAATCTTATAACAAATAAGACCTTCGTTTGAGAATCGGATTTTTTATAATTGAAAAGAACGAGGGGTATATACTAACTATTTTTAACACAATGTTATTATTATCAATGTAATGTAATATATTATAGTTTTTTATACATTAGAGGCCTAGTTTCTTGTTTTAAAGATATATTTATTTGCAAACCTTGCATTCCATGAAAAGTGTTGTCACCTTATCAAACGCTAATCATATCTGCAAACTTTTCATCTTTGATATTTATCGATTACTTTTAACCTTGTGGGTCATCAATATCGTCTGTCCCCAGCGATTATATTAAAACATAAGTTTTGAACGAATAGCAAAAAATCAACAACATCCTATTAATTTTATTCATCATAATGGCTAGGTTACTGTGTTAATTGGGAAATATAGAATTAATTGTAGAAATATTTTCAAACATTCTACGTTATAATAATTATCTATGACTGTAATATGTATTACTTTTTCATAGTTATATAGTTATTAGTTTCCTCTAAATCAAGTAAGACAAGCTCTAAAACCAGTAATAAGCCCCATGTTTCTTGGAATTGCATGTACCGATATCCAAGATTGTATTGAACAAGCATTGTACGTCGCTGGAAATAGTTTTGTATACAATTTACAAAGGAAAAGGAACATTCTAACGGTTGGAATATATTTATTTTATTCCTAACCTTCAACGCAATGTCTTTAAAACCACTAAAACAAGATATAACGTAATTTATTCAATAAATGCGACGTCGGATTTATAAATGTGGATATATTTAGCTTGGTTTTTATTAAATTTACATGTTTTATAGAGTTTCTTATCGATAAGTGCCAACGCCTAAGCAAAATATAACAATATTGTAGGAAAATAATTTTAAGGTTGAGACGGCCTGTTTGCTTAGAAGTTCATGCACAGCGTATAAACATTCGTGACTTAAAAATTATCTGTGAAACAGGTGCATAATGTCTACCCCCGGATCACACATAAAATCTGGATATACTAGTAGACCGACAAACTATTCGTAACTCAGATCCTAAAACTCTTCAAACACGGAAAAAAAACAATTATGGATGTTATTCAATTTTCAAACTTAAAATTGTTGACTTGTTCGTTAGCGAAGTGGCTGCAATCTCACACATAGCTTTATACATTTAACTTTGGTTTTCCCTTTGATATACGGCAAAGACGTAAATAATACGGCAATTAATTGCAGATTGTAGTAATAACCGCCACAGTAATACATTTTTATGGCCTAAAAATTCCATTTTAGTCCGAATAAATTCCCAAAATTTAACCTGTCAAACGGGTACATGGACAGAAAATTCCATTGGTGCACAGCCGGGATTAAAACCTACGAACTCAGGGATATGAGTCGCACGTTCAAGCCACTAGTTCACTGCTTTAATACAATAGATATGACATGTTAAGGTGGAAACATACTACTAAAACGCCACGCGACGCAACGTGTTGACACCCGATGTCCATCGTGCACATTACCAACACGCGACACCACGACATAAATCCAATTCGTAGAAATTCCACAGAGTATGCATTTTCAGTTAGAAACAAATTTAAGGAATATTTTGGTGGTGAAGGCGCCGTTCCCTGTCAGCTTGATATTGTGAGGAAAGGTAGACAAAATTAAAAACTTGCAACTCATACAAAAGTCTTTTAATATTATATTTGAATAAAACTTTCCGCTTGTATTCATTTGTTCGGCTATTTCTTCCCATGCATTATTTCTCACAGTATGGTCGCTGTATTGGGCTAATCTTATGTCATATAGAACAGAATATTGTTTCACCAACTCAGTTAATTGTTGTTCGTTCATTTCGCCAAATAAATAAATCCAAAAATATGTAAGTATATAAATTGACATTTGTGCCAAAAACTCGAACGTTTGACGCTTGGCGTCGACAACACGCTGATCCAAATCGATTGGATGTTACCGCGTGTGATCACATGGCGTGTTGTATATGTGCACCTGACCATATTAAATATATGGGATTGATAAGTACTGACATGCGTCGGATGGCGTGGTGTAGCGTCGCGTGTTAGTAGTATGTTTCCGCCTTTATTATCATCCAAACTTACATCCAGTGGCTTATAGCCCATGTACCTTGGCTTTACTTTTCTGCATTTAGGCCAAAACACTTTTGTGGTTGACATGTTTTTTGGCAAGTTAATGGCGTACATAGACAATTGAGTAAGTAGGGTCTGGGATAGAACTCGAGTGGAAAATTGCACGCTTAACTACGCTTTCCTTTTTTTACATGTACATGTTTTTTTTTATATTTTACCTTTTCAAGCATAATTGTATTATTGATAACCTCGTTTTTCATATCACAAGAAAATTATATCGAGTCAATAACCTACCAATATGGTATTTATTTGAAACGAAACAACAACTGGGTAAATACTGTTTATTTTCCCTTCTTCGGCTCTTGTAGAGCCTTTGTCCACTTAACATAGCACATGTAACATTAAAATTGTACGAAAGATACATTTAATATGTTCCTTAATAGTATAGAAATGTCGTAATAAGTATAGGCCCTAGTTTCAAATGCAAAAGAACATGCGCTCGTACTTAATTTGTTCTATACATATATAAATTATTTATTTAAAAAAATAAATTAAAAGAAAATATAATGCTTGTGTAATAATTACAAAAAAAAGAACTCGTCCATAAATTACGTGAGGTGTTTTTTTAAATTTTCTGTACCCTCCCCCCCTGGTGAGATGTCGTGAGATTTTAGTCAACCCCCTCCCCCAAACCCCAATCTTACGTGAGATTTTTCAAAATGTGGGTTTCTTACGTAAACGCGTTGGATTGCTATGGACGCCCCCTAACAATATAAGGTATAACCAGCGGCACGTAAGTCTAGCGCTGGCCGATACGTGGAGGGGATTGCTGCGCATGTGTACTGTCGCGCGGGGGACAAAATGCGACTGGAGAGCCAATCGACGCTCTTCATTCCGCTAGCCCCCTCAGGCACCTTATTTTTTACTTCTGCGCAATAACGGTCAGCGCTAGAGTTTCGTGCCGCTACTTATAACATCAGGGTCAAAAGACACTGATTTAGTTATAGTTTTAGGGCTTCTAAATGCGGGATTGTTAAACGACGCTGTTAAAATGAGCATGGTCTTATGCGTACCGCATTGTATTTAAAAAATTAATGGTAACAAGACTGTTTAAGTGATATTAGCCCACCCAAATAGCTAATCACACGCAATATTTAATTAGAAACGCGGTCATGAAAGAGCTCAACGCCTTATCAGTGGAATGTTAGTCCAAACAAGTACAAGAAAAACATGTAACTTCACTCTTTATAACCTCTCTGATTTCTTTATAGATAAGATTTATAGTAAACAGGGCGTCCCTTAATAAAAAGGTGTATGCGATGTGACGATTATATTTTACAAATAAAATAATGCTTAGTTTTTTTAGCCTTAATAACAAGTATTATTTCGTGCCTTTAAAAGGTTTATAGATTAAATACAGTCATACTAAGACGCGGCATAAATTTAATTACGTTTTGCTAATTGCTTTGCAATGATTTAACAAAGAGATTAATTTTTACTGAACTGAAATTTCATCAGATTTATTTCCCAATCGTAAAGTGATAGTTTAAATATTATTACGTATATATATAATAAAATTTTCTATACGTGTTCACTATATAAAACGTAAATACTAAACATTACCTAATCAACATGAAAACTTTCCTTCGCATCAATAAAACGTGAATTGTATCATGGTAAGTCAAGGTGAAATCAATATATTTTCAATGCTCACATGATGCAATGCACCAAGCATTCCTTTCCTTTTCATTATTAAAACGAAAAACAAGGATGGGTATACACTCCATTCAAGAAAAGTTCGTAAATAACCAACATAACTTGACTCCTCTCTAGTACCCCATAGATACGGTTTACAGACCATTCACCTCGGACCTGGGTAGGTGTTTTTATTTCTAAATGCGTCGGCGGTAATAAGTTATAACGTAAACATTTGCGTAGTGGGTATTTAATGGAGGTCGCTTGATCGCTTTGAGGCGTTTGAGCTTTATAGCAAATAAGTGTTAGATTACTTCTATATAAATATTGAATACTACAGCCCGTTTACAAATTTCAGACTAATCGACAAAAGAGAACTATTATAGAATACATATTTGGAAAAAGGAATAAATTTAAATTTGAAAGAAAATAATAATAGATTTTATTTAGAATTATAATTTAACTAAATTGCGACAAGCAACCAAATTTAAACATATTTAATTTCATTTTGTCCCGTTCGTGTAGTTAGAGTTATACTCAAAGGACAAAATACATTAGCTATTTGTTTTTATTAATCTTTTCAGTACGTTACATTAACAATTAAATTTATTTTTGGTAATGATACAGCTGAGTATGTCCTCTAAAGCTGGTGATATCATACAAATACCTGTAAGTCGCTGTTTAGTATTCAAACAAGGCTCGTATTGGCTAAGTGATAAAAGGCAAAACTTGATACATCTCAAAACAATAACTGCACACATCGCCTGTTATTAAGTCATCAATGTTAAGGTTTTAAGAGATTCGTTTGAAATTGCGCATAAATTTGAATTTAGGTATATTATTGCTATGAAACCTTTTTATAATAGAGGCATTGTATGTTTTACAAATATTTTATTGTACCTCCGTTTACATGTAAAGGCTATCGTTACTACAATGTACATTTCTGTTACGCCATGTATGGCGATCCATTATTGAGTTTTAGATTTAGAATAATAATACTTTTTTAAAATAAACGACTGTCAAGTAACAAAACTGTTGAAGATATAATTGAGAAAATACATTATTATTAAGACGCCCAGTGAACGGTAAAATCCCACCGTTCCCGGAATGTTTGAACTTCGAATAAACAGAAGCCTTGGTTTGTTTCATTATCAAAGATCTTTCGTAATATTGACTCTGTAAATTAACAAAATTAACTAAGTACTTATGCATTTTTGAAATTCGAATTATATTAGAAAAGAATATTTATTTTTCTTTTAGAGTTTTATTTATTACATACATATGTTAACATACACAAACTAATTAAATAGAGACAAAGTGTTCCATTGACATGGCATACTTTCATATACCTAAAAAAAATATGTGTCATTTCAATTCGAATTAAGAATAATGAAGCGGCCGATTTATAAAAAGGTGGATTAATCTGGTTTAGGCACTCGACCCAGTAATTATACAAACGTAATGTAAATGTTTTACCTTGTAGAGTCGACACCTACTAATGTAATCCAACCAATTATCTACGTACCACCACTTACTCAATACTTATCTATGGAAACTATTATGCATAAACGTATAACACACCTTAAATATTGAAAATTTTGTCCTTATCTTTCTCGTGTCAGTTAAAAAATAAATAAGTGACAAATCATAAATTTTCCATTTGAGACACTTATATTTTCATGTGGTATCTTTAAAAGAGAAAGTTTGTAAACGAATAAAACATATTTGTTCAACATAAATATATATATGTATATATATGTGTATGTTTAATTTCGACTCACTAATAAAAAATATTCCTTATGTAAAATTGTTTTTTTATGTTGATTTATTTAAATAAGTTTATCGTTAAAACCCAATTGTTTTTATTAACGCGTGCTTAATTTTTTTCAAAACACATTTCAATTTAGCTAATTCTCTAAAACTGCAGTTTTCTGCAAATTCTTTGAGACTAATACAAAGTAAAAACCTATAACAAGTCTGATAGTATTAGGTTTTAGTACACGATATGCATATAATCGCATTGAAAACAAAACAAACATCGCATCTGTCGTTAAAATTGCAAATGGAATGTTAATTTTATAACCACTTCTTTAAAATTCATAACTGCCTTAATACAGGTGAAACATTTCTTGTCTTTGGAATGCAAATTCGAAGTTTAAATATGTTGAACTACATCAGTAGATAACAAATTTGTCACTCGTCGAACGCACAGACTAAAACATGTATGGAAAAAAACATGACTGGCCAGCAAAAAAAAATAAAGTATAAGATTGTCACTCGTCAAAGTCTGCATTTTATGAAAAAAATTAATGGCAAGCAATAAAAACAATAAATGTTAAAGTATAGCTGTCGCGCAAGTTGCTTGTGTATGAATAAATAGGCATATGGTTTATTCTGCACATGTGCGAATGATTAACGATTTGCCTCCGAGGTTGATCAAACATTGTTTTTTGATTTACACTCAATGTTGACGCGTTTCATGATCGAAATAATTAATTGGCTGACTTGAATTTATTTGTTGCCAATGTTAAAAACAATTAAACCGTGTAATGAATTACTAATGAGACAATAATACAAAAGGCTTAGCACAAATTTTAGTACTTTACAGTTGTTTATAGAAATTGATTCGTTCAAACAATCATGATACTAAGTTTCAAGGAGGACAACGTGTTTAATGCCTTATATGAAACCGAGCTAATTCAATACAATTTCTCTAGACAGGATGACCAATCGTCTAAAGCTAAGTAGTTCTACATGATTTCAACAAATGACAATGTAAAATCTAACTAATTTAATATTATATGTCAACGAACCAGCGCGATAATTTAAACGCGTTTTTAAATCTTGAAAAACATGGTTATACTTTTCACAGACATTGCGTCATGACAGAGGGAATTACCGACACGTCAGATGTAGTTTTGATCCTGATTAAAATGCAACAATGCATTTATGTATAACTAATTCTTCTCGCAAGACTTGGACACAACTTTCTCTTTAGCGTGTCTAAACTTGTTTATACATATACCTGATCCTGCCATTTAAGTAACTCTTATATTTAAACGATATAGAAATTTAAATATCGAAGTTCCAAATTTAAATTTGCTATAGCCATTTCCGTTAGCATGTGTTGCCACTTTAAAATATTCGTAAATACGATAGGAACGCTCGCCTCCCACTGTGAAGTGCCAGTTGCGGCAGAGCTATAATATTACTTAAACGTCACAACACATACAAACTTAGCCAGCCTTCGCACCTCTGTTCTATTCAGGCACGTGACGGAATACACAGTAATTCAATGTACCTATATGGTTACTTGCTTGGTCATAAGATTTTATAGAAATAAGATATTATAGCAGTATAAATAACATCTGCTATTTCATCTGCTACTCACTACTAGAACTCATCTGTCCTGTTACTTCACAGGGTAGAAATACTTTAATTAAAGGACTGAAATTATATTGATATGAAAATTCACCGAATTCATTATATTTTATTTCACCGAAAATCACTACACATAACTTGTAACACTTTCTCTGAAGAAATTACTTCATATGGTTACGATCAATGTTAGAGCGTCACACGCAAATGAAAAATAACAGTATCAATAAAACGAGTTCCGTAATATTTGGATTTAAGTACCAAAATGTGTACGTAAACTCGTGCGCAGCGTAATCATGACGCATCTTTATGTGAAAGTTGAAAACTTTCGACAGACTACATAGACTATCGAATTTAATTCGATATAACCTCGTAAGCTAGGTACACAGATAAAATACATATTCATATAATTAAGTCAAAAGTCAAACAAATTGTGAAGTTTACTTGCCTGCTCTTGCTGCCTTCACAAATAATTTCAATAACTTTTGCAATATTGTAATTTTTGTTGTGTATATACATTTTACTATAATATATTACATATAGTTAGCAGACGTACTTGGAGTCTTCCATTACCTCTAGTTATAGCTAGGTTAATAATCTCTGCAGCTAGGAAATTTCATGCTTAATTCTGATTAGTTAAAGACCGATTAAAGGAAGCATTAAGTAAACGCTTTATCTTTCATATAGTAATGAACGACATGCTATTAGACTAATAACGGGAAAGTCTTATCTAAGTATAAGGTGATGTGTAGTTTATTTACCTATATGTGTATAATGCGGTCCAATGATATTTATAGCCTATTGAGAATAACTGAATGGATTTTCAGATGACTCATAGCAGGAAGTAGGATCCTCCAACATTGCAAAATGAAGGGTCGCTGACATATATAACATCCTTGACATTATAAATGTTAGAACCTTTAGTAAATTAATAGGTCAATGTCCCATTTACATTTCCTTTAGTAAAAAGTTATAGGGCGCCATAAACATGGTATGACGCACAGGCGTACAAGGTGACATTTAGTGATATACTGATATGACTTTGCTATTCTTTATTCCTTATATAGATACAACAATGCTAAAATAAGCACTCTAAGAATATTTATTATGTGATTCAAAATAATACTACCTTTTTGAATTAATTAGAATGTTTCGGCAATGTTTTGTTGCCATTTTATAACCGACGAACTGCCTTCGCGAGTTGCACTGTGATATAGCCTCGGAGGACCAGGATTTAAGTATCGATGACAAAGTAAAATTACGGAAAACATTACCAATATAATTGAGGCCTTAAGTCGTCTGCTCTTGGCCCTTGGTGACTTTACATACACTCATATCAATTATCATAACGTACCATACTTAAAAAATTCTTAGATTATAGAATGTGCAAAAAAGAGCTTTTTATGGCGACCGGAACTATCTATATATGCTTTGCATATAACAATAGACACACGCCCTCAATACAAGTTTGGCGAACAAAATAAAACATAGATTGCTCTAGTTTCAGAAATGAGTAATCCAGTTTTGCCATACAGTAACAAAACATTAATTACAAGAAATGTGTGCTCCTGCCCCGATTAAACTTCGGAAATTTCGCAACAATCGATACGATTAGATTTAATTTACAAACATTAACAGCTTTATTTGATTCCGTGCATAAAGAGTAGAGTTTTGACGTATGTTAGTGCATAGACGTTTTTAGATATCTTTGACATTTGAAGCTTGTATTATCTGTATTTACAGATATTGAATTGTGAAACTTTATTTAGTGCAGGATATAAAATCAAAAAGAAATCGCCTCTTAACAGACTTTCCCGCGGGAACAAACTAAGCAAGTCTTCGCATATTTAATTACGATGTCACATCTCTGTTTATCGCATATGTGCGAGCAGGACAAGTGCATAATATATCTCTTTATTTGCGCAATTATGTGTCGTAACGAGTTTTTCTCAGAGCGGTCACTGTCTGCCGACCAAACGGAACAGGTCTTGCTGGTTGCACCTGGCTTACACATATGCACTTTTTACCCGATCACTCAGATTTTTTTACATTTGACATAATTTGCAATAACCTTACTGCATTAGTAATAGCTGTACACACACTCGGTGCAGCTCAGGTACGAAATTTAATGACCGATTCATATATATAAACACAATTATAATACTTTACGTTAGGTTTTAATCTTATTTTTTTTTTGTAGAGTTGCATTGCACCTCACGGACCTCACACTTTCCGTGTCACGGGCACTGTTACATACCCAGGCGTGGGGGAATGTACATTGTACATTGATTTATTAAAACTAACGAAAAAGGTTTTACATTTTGTTACAGAAAACTAAACGTTTAAAGCAGAAATAATTTAGGTAGATACATTGACATTGTTTATCACAACATTTTTGAAATAATTTTCACAATTACTAATCAGTACAGTTTCATGTGGAGAATAAGAGCAAGGATATATCAAGTGGGTCGAGCGACAGTGTAAACTATGATAATGTATCGTAATAGTTGTATAAGATGGATCGCTGTGAGACTTATAGTCGTGGCACACAATTTTTAGATTTTTTTTTCTGTTTAGATTCAGCCTTCCCGAAAAGCCTGTTTTTATAATCACTGGTATTATTTCGATTTCGACCTAAAACATTAAAGCATTTTTAAAAGTATTTAAACACAAATTTAAATGTAATCTTGTCAAGTCTTTATGGAAATTTACCAAATCGAATCGGTTCGTTAAAATATTTTTTCTGTGCACGATTGTGACTCATAAAGTAACAAACGAGGTATAGACGAATGTGACCAGAGAACCGTAAAAAGGAATGTCACCAACATTATTGTTACTCGAATTTGAATGCTTCGTTGTAATATTAAACTCATTATTACTACTTGGTGTGGTGTTGTGTTGGTATGGTGTTTCATGCACTTACATATATACCTTTTATAGTGTATTGTTGCTCTATATCGGGAAGGTATTTTGTCGTACATCCAATCAAATACAATTTTGAATCAATTCAAACTTTAACATTCATAATTTATGAGTTTATATTTAACGTTTTATATCAGGTTTTGTTTTGGTTTTTCACAATTCACCGAACAAGGAAAAACAATATTTTAACGATAATTATTTTTCCCGTAATCAATAATGATAATCAATTATGTATTGGGCATTGGTACTTATCAAACGTAACACCGCTTAACATGTTCAAGAAAACATAATTCCTCTTTATTCGCGTGATTATTCTTTAATAATAAGAATTTTCCCGGCGTGCCATTTCATATAAAAATCACAATAAATATATAAAATAATGACTCAACTGTTTAGTTTTTAGTTGTTTTAGAATTGCGTACTTCTTACGAAAATTCTCCAGCGATTTAGCCTAATTTAAAATCATCAATACGTAACCAAAAACATGCGACCGTCAGTAATTTACATTTATTATTGACGAAGCCCCGTCGGTGGCCAGGTGCTGGTAATCTGATAGCACCAAAAACTACAGACTAGCATTCGCAAAAACCGGTACCCGCAGGTGTTGTATTTGCTTGTTATTAATTAGATTGGACACCTACCTGCATTAGTATTAACTAAATAGCCTTTTAAAACAAGCCATATTATATGCCACGCGCTCTGTTCGCTGTAGCGATTAAACAGTACCTTCCCAGACTAACGTACCTTAAAAATAACGATTACAATAGATAATACATTTATCAATCAAGTGTTTCCGTAGAGTATATTATATTAATAGGCTGTACTATGGCGCTCTATCTGCGTGCTATATATAAGTATAAGAGTGCCATATAAACTTTCATTTGCACAATAATTACGGCGTCTCTAATTCGTATAAATTTTTTTAACGGTTTTAGAATAAATGGTGAGATGAGATAGCTAATTTACAAATCAATAAACGTTTCTTATCTATTAATAAGCTATAATATTATGTTGATAAGTTTGAGCGTTTCCAAAATGTATGCATCATATTCATATTTGGACTTGGTAAATTTGACCATATTTCGGAGTTTCGACGAAAGCTCGATTGGCTACCCATTCGATTGCGGCGCAAGATTCACATTTTACAACTTCTCTATAATGTTCTTTTTAATCCTAAAACTCCTAGTTACGTAACGGAAAGTTTTACGTTCCTTTGTGGCGGTAGTTTTGACTTGCGTTCCCTTGGCAATGGAAACTCCTTTACTGTGCAAAGTAAGCTTTGGAACTCTTGATATCAAACGAGCTCAGTCTTTAAATTCATTAAACAATCTTCTTTTTCAGCATTTATCTTTTGCCTCGTAATTAGCTACATACTTATATATATTTATTGCGACGTATTAACTCTAATATTAGCCTTTACATTTTTGTTAATATTATTATTATTTTTTAATTTCTTTTTGATGTTAGTGTTACATGTTATTGTATGTTCTTTTTTGTTAATTATTTATGCACTTCTTGTACTTCATTATTTAGCCATACTAGGATTGCCTGGAAGAAATCGCTTTTTAGCGATAAGGCCGCATGTTGCCTAATAACTTATGTTAAACCTGCTTTTTTATATCATATATGTATGGTTTTGTATAAGGTAACGAAGTGTAAATAAATAAATATGTTTCTTTGTCTGGGTTCTAAGAATTATTAAAAAATGGTTATTTGATAGACAAGAACCTGGCAATGACAGTCGATATCTTTCACCATCAACGCATCACATAACAAATGTTTAGCTTTATGAATAAGTTAGAACTAATAAAACAATTAAGAGTTAATAAACGTAGCTTGACAAGCGACCCTATACTTTATCATATAACAGTCAATATAAAAATCTCTAAAGTTATGCCTCCCATCAACTCCCAGACACAACTATAGTACAGCTTATTAAAGTAACACTGTTAAAAGGGCATTTTGGAACTGTTATCGTGAACAATACCTGTGTTCTATGTTCGAAAGTACCTATGCATCCGTCGCAAACAAAGAACCATTAACAACCATCTGCACAAAACCAGTAACAGTTGTTTTAAACGATTATCACGCATTACGATTTCCCATTCAACTCTGAATTTACTGAACCATAGCGATATACAATCTATATTTGATACGGTTTTAATAATTTTTAACAGAAACTCAGAATAATTCAGATTCGTAATAAAAGTTCAGAATGTGAGTAAAAGTAATAATCACACATATGGAGAAGAAAAAAAGATTATGTTAGAAATAGTTATTATTATATGACAATTGACAGGACATACTATAAATCAGCTATGATAGTGGTTAGTTAACCCCAGAAAATTTATGAATTTTTGTTACGATTTATTGTATTTACTAAAGCACTAACGCTCGGCTCACTGATACATTGGTACATAAAAACAGTATTTAATGTGACAAGCATTCACAGGCAACAAAAAAATAAAACGTAAAGAAAAAAACATCTATTCATAAATTATAAAACTAAAGGAAAATTTATTTCAGTGTGAGTTTTATCTTGAGTGTTCTAATTGTTGTTCACTTTCAACGATAGTCAAAATACATACTGCAATGGCACTTCAAACCTTGTAGTAAACATTATTATGACCAACTTTACACCTATCCGACAGTGTTAAAAATAAATTACCACCAGACTTTGGCTTGACGTTGGCTAATGGGACCAGATATAGTATCAAAAAATTTTTGTTATCGTCATGAAATTTGGCAATCTTAAATTTTGCTTTCTTTATGTATATTTTATCACGAAAGTATGACACCGGCAGTTTGATAACAATACTTGAAAGGTGTTTATCTCACGGTGGCACTATCTTCTACGTGTTTTTGAATCAATACAGGATAAAAATTGTATAAATGTATCTTAAAAAGGCTACCATGTGACATTGTATGCGTCCATGGGCGGAAATCAATCATTTTTGGCAGTATTATTTTATATTTTGAACAAGTACTTTGTAATAGGATGGGTAAAAAAAAACTAACTTGGTTCTTTCTATACCTATTAGAAGAGTTCTCAAACTACATCACTGTGAGGAAATGCATGTAGTGTGTAGTAGCATAATATTCATGAGGAAATTCATAACGACCTAGTTTTAATAGGTAATTATTTATGAAAATAAGTTTAAAAATCGCCGATGACGCCTATAAGACAAATACAATATTTTATATGATAAAATAGTTATACCTCTTACAATAACTTATACATACATTTATCATATGCAGATATATTAAGTATACATAGTAGATCGGTAAATGCCTAAACAAAGAAGCTATCTATCTCTTGAAACATAATACTTTCTCTGCTTTATCCAATATGAAACGTAAAGCATAGGGATTAAATTTTATCTGTATCTCGGAATATTCTAGACATTTCAATCTTAAAGCCTATTGTTTAAGAACCAAGATTACTCTCGCGTCTTGACAATAAGATAAACCTTCATATCGCGGCGTGAAATTCTTTAGTTGAGGACATGTTTTGTTTGATAAGGAAGGTTCGTGTTTTAAGCATTTAAGTAGAGTGTTCTATAGGTGGCAAGACGATGATTTCGTATGGAACAAAGCTGTCAGTAAAAATACCACATTATACTTAATTGTCAATAGAAATGAAATGTATTATCAATAGCTTCCAGTTCTTTTAGTATTTTAAATGTGTACGAGGTCCTTTAAAATCTTCAAGACCTCCTTAACGAAACAATGTACCGTTGTCAATGTTGTGCGCCATTATTTTGTCTGACACATTATTATTCACACCGCGAGTAGATTTTACGACCTTCATTCAAGGCGCCTTTTTATAATTTATTCTATCTTTAGCCGCGCCTCCGTCCGGACTCCTTTTTGTAGTGACGTCACTGTAAATGAGCTTTTGGCACCTTAAAGGACAGATAATATATTTCTTAGAAGCTTTTGTTCCGAGTGCAGTATTACTATAAAAAAAAACTGACTGAAAGAATGTAGAATGACAGATAAAGGATGGTACTATTTTATTGCGATTGGTCTAAGACACACCTATCACGATTCGTTCTTCTGTTGGGCCAGCAAACTGAAAGGAATACTTAAATGGCCTTTCATGAAAAGGTAATTTTCACGTGACGATAATCAACTCAAATTATAACATTTTGAAAACAGCAATATCAAATTGGTCTTTATGGTAAACTTACCTTTCATTTTAACATTCAAACGTATATCGTAAGACCTAAACTTGTTAAATCTTATTTAGAATTATGTCACGTGGCAGAGGCCATGCGATCTTGGAGAATGATCGTGGTTGGTTACACAGAAGGCAAAACATCACGTGGCCAACCAACCATATAGACCAATCCAGTGAAAGACTCAGTCTTCAAAACTGTACAATAAGATAGGCACTGGACAGAAACCAGTGGAAATAGATAGTCCACTTTAGATGTTTCCTTGCTGACCACGATGCTATGATATGAGCTAACGACTCTAGAGTGAAACACGTGGCTTACTCCTATACAATTTGAGTGAAATAGAGCGATATGCAAGAGGAGAAATTCATATTACACTTTTCATACTTACACCATATTGAACTCAACTCGATACGCCTCCATTTCCTTCATATTTTACAATCTAGCTGCGGCTCAAACCAGTTTGTGTACTCGCCTCTTGGCCTCGATATTGTGCATAGTGGCGCGGGCGCATCAACACATTGGTTAATTCTAGTGGACAATAATTTTTACGTTTTTGTGTTTTTACACTAACACGTAATTGCCAAGTAGGATATAAATAGAATAAAAGCTATTTCATATTTCATGCAAGCTTTTAAAGCTCTATAATTTGATAGTAAATATCCAATGCATAAACAGAAACATAACACCAGGTAAACTATTTTTTTCGTAATAAATTAATTGCCTTTGTGACCTTAGACGTATTAATATATAAATTAATTAACGTTTAGAAGGTAGACTCATAAATTTACACAGGCCTGCTTAGATAAGTGGTATACTTAAAAATTTCGGGTTAATTTATATGTATATTTGGTTGTTATGATTACTAATACAAACTATTTATATACTAAAAACTATTATTAATTATTAGTGTACACTCACCTTAATAAGTCCAGACAGTTGTGTATTATACATTTTATAACATACTATTTTATTGAATACCAGCACGTTGGACTAATCTTTATGAATTTAATTTGCAATACGATACACTGGCAATAATTTTACAACCTCCCAGTATGTGATATGTGATAAAGGAAATATCTGATATACAAAGCCTTTGTCATTGCTCACGTCCGTCATCAAAGTCCATATGAAGATATGTTCTAGGAAAACTGTATCACAGTTGACGCCCAAGATCTTTGCTGATTTATAAGCATCAATATTCTTTTTTGCCTATATCGGTTTCGATGTAAAAGTTATGTAGAGTTTCCATTGTGTTTATTGTGACCGAAAAAACAAGGATGAAGCATTACATAAAAATTGGTTGCATCAAAGTAATAAAAACGGATGAAAATTTAAAGAAATCATGTAACAACTTTGCAGTGTTCATAGGAGACACATTTAAAAAAATATTTATTTTAATTTCTCTATTATTTATTCAAAATAGTTGTTAATCCTTAATACAAAGCTCACTTTTTCTTAACGAGAGTACAAAGAAAAAACGATTTTAATATATATTTTTATTTGTTTCAGGATCTAATAAAAGAACGTCGCTTAGAGGCTGAACGAAGTCATAGAGGTAAGATACAAACTAACCAATACCAAAATAACATTTAGATTAGATTAGAGCAGTGTTTTTGAGAAACTGCAATTACGTCGACGATTTTTCTATTATATTTAGACGCTTTGTTAAATCACGCAGAACCAAACTTTCCGCAACTCGCTCAATATGGCCAAGTTGTATACACAAGGAGGCAATCATAATATTCAGTTAAATAATTTGCGTTTACGAAACCTTTATATCCAGTTATTTGAGTAATAAGTAAATACTCCAGGATTAACTAACGCGGAAGTAACCTAAAGGCTATTTATTAGCATTTTATGAGTAGGCTGGGTTTATACTCAATAGGTAATTATCGCTAGAAGCTTACTTATCAAAGGATAATGTGGAGTGGAGGTAATGTACGGAAACGCATAAACTACTGGTTCTCGAGGAATGATTTTTCGTTATAAAATTTCTGTTTAACTATAGATGACATCCCGTAACCTTTCTTCCTTTAAGACCAAATGGTCAAACAAAAATAAAATGTTTTTTTTTTAATATGACACAAGAACTATATTTTATATTATTATATTAGCCTTATATGTAATTTATGACAGGAAGACAATGACAATAACATAAAATACACAAATAAATTGTAATAATAGTTTACTGGCAACAGATCGATTGAAGAAAATCTTGACAGTTAAAACACACATTAACTGTTTTAAATATTAAGGCTTCGCCAATAATAGAAATGATAAGAAAAACTATAAAATTCACAATGCAACAATATTGGCGCAATATTTCGTGCCTCACATATCGAAATCGTTATGAAATATATGACACCGACTAGTAATTTAGTAAATATTAAAATTACTAGTCTAGTTGATAGATTCTCAGTTTTCTGTATCTCTTGTTTGCTTATATTATATATATATATAATATACCTAATTAACTAATTAGTATACATCGAGACCTATGTCGAAACAATAGTTTGCAAAATAAGCATCATTAATGACTAGTCGTGGGCGCCAAATATAACCTTTTATAACGTTACTGCTTAGCAATAAAGGTCAGAATGCTCAGAGGACATTACAACGTTCAAACAAATTCCTTTGCTGTCTCTGCAAACATTGACAGAAACGTTAAATACCCTCGCTTGTTTAACTATTTTGACCCGTATATTTGTTGGAATAGAGTTGATTAAGGCGAACACGTGTTATTAACAATGCCCTCATTGCAAATTGTACCATGACGCGATCTTGCAAAATTACCTTTGTGTTGGAGATGAATTCATCCACCCAGGGCTTTATTAAACGGCTGTTATGCTAACTGCTACGCGAATTCAGTTTCATATTCCCTTAAGCGTCACACGTTTTCTTATGCGCCAATTTTTTGCCGTGCTCCAAATACTAAAGGAAAAAATATTATACTTACGTATTAATTAACATCTCTCACATATTCTGTATCTTATATTATATTTAATTAGCCAATTATGATTTATTTTAATTGCTTAATAACTTAAACTATTTATTATTTGCGTCATTCTAGACTGTTTTACTTGTATCCACGAAGTAATTATTAAAACTCTTAGTTAGCAAAAATAAATCAATTTTGCACCGTTTTAAGTGCTCATGTCTCTTTATCATAGCGTTCACACAATTACATATAAAAAGCCGGATGTGCCTTAAATATTGAATGCAATTAGACTCATTTCGGTTTTATGAATAAGGCTAGACTTTAACAGGAAGTGTATATTTCAATCTCTAAACCGCATATAACCTCCAGTACGTTAATAGGAAAAGGATAAAGTCAATCGGGGTCAAATGCAGGATTATAATGTTTATAATAATAATAATATCAGGCGCCGCAGTTTGCTAGGACGATATGCATATTTGCACGCACACGAATGTATGTCGATTGTATGCTAAGTGCCAGATTGCTGACATATGCCAAACATAATGATACAAACAGCTTACATCATCAATAATTCTGATTAATTAATAATAAAAAACAAAACTCTTGTAAAAATAAAGAGGCAAGAAAACTCAATATAATATAAACAACACATCGAACAGCTACAGATGCACAAGCTGTACATAGAATTTTAAAAAGCATGTGTTGTATCACCTGCTATTATTACTTATAATTTACAATTGAAATGGCTAACGAATAAAATATTTCATATTACAAATCGATGTTATTTTAATTTGATATTCAAATAAAGTTGAAAAATAAAGGGACTAAAATGTAGGGACCAATTGTCTGATACCAGTAATGTAGCTGTTTTTGTCTTCATTATATCTATAATCTCTATACGAATAAACAACAACTCTGTTGTTTGGGAAAAAAACTTGTGTAACAAAGGATTCTATATCTCGACGTAATGAGAAGTCGACAGATGGACAAATGCCAGATAAGATTTCACACAAAACAAACATCTGTTTTGAAACCATTTGAATGATAAAATGGCACAGCCATTGCAAATTGGCGTGGTATTTAAAAACGAGTATTGTAACGAAATTTTAAGTCGCAAAGCTTTCCAATACTCAATAATAAAAAACTTTGTATAAATAACTGGTGCCCTAACTTTACTTGCATACTATAAACAATGAATCGACATCTAAATTATTTATTTTACAGAAAGGCGAAAGTCGGTAATTGATGAGCGGTAATCGCTTGCAACTAACAATGTTTTCAATCCATCCCCAGCTGTCGCAGACGTTATCTGTGTACATGTTAATTGCTTTACTGTTGTTTAAACTTTACTCAGGTTCAAAGAAACAATACTTACATTGTTTGGCGACTGTATTGACGTTTAGCGGTTTTTTTCTTACGTAACTAGGGTAACAAAAATCGAGCCTTTTAATAGTAATACCGTAACTTACTATACGCGTTATGTTTCAGAGTTCACAACGACATGGGAGCGAGGTCCCGGGAGATACTACTGCTCCTGGCAGTGTGCGCACTTGCTATCAGCGAGGCAGTCAACAAAACTACCAAGAAAGACGGAAAAGAAAAGGACTCCGACAACTTTCTCTTCCAGTATGAAGATTACGAAGGTGGAGATGAACAGGAAGTCCTATTTAATGAAGACAGGCCGTGCCCCAGAGATTGCATATGCACTGTATCCCAAGGTTATAGAATAGCGAAGTGCAATCGTTTGGAAGTTGGTACCCAGAAGTTTGGCGATGACATCACAGATCTCGTTATTGAAAATGCAGACCCAGAGTCACCTATCGTTTTGGGTGACTTTATATTCAAAAAGTTGGGACTGCATCAGATCGCAACTGTCAAAATTGTGAACAGCACAATTGCCTCCGTCGGACCCAACGCATTCCACGGTCTTCATGAACTGTACGCAGTAAATCTGTCTAACAACAAACTGAAAGCTTTACACCATGAAACGTTTGCGACTAACAAGAAACTTCTATTGTTGACGCTTTCTAACAATCCTCTTAAATTCCCTGAACCTGGTACACCAGAATACTTTTTAAATGCTTCTTCAGTTCAAGAACTTGACATCTCCTACTGCAACATGCAGTACATTACAGCTAATACCATCAAGAATATGCCAGGACTAATGTATCTTAACCTTGCTGGAAACAACTTGGCAGACATGGAAGCTGATACGTTTAAGAGTTTGCTCGACTTGGAAGAGTTAGACTTGAGCGACAATAATATCAAATCTCTCCCCGAAGACATATTCTCTGAAAATACTGAGCTGGCAACGCTCCATATTCAACGTAATCCTATCGATTCTGTCTATGGACTACAAATTTCTGACTTGCTAACATTGAACGCTGGTCAAACGAATATAAAATTCGTTGGTCCATCAATGTTTAACGGTATGACTTACATTGCTAACCTTAACCTTAGTGGAAATAATATTGAAAAAATCCACAACCAGGCATTCCACAAATTAGTTGAACTTAACTATCTCGACCTCTCTTTTAACAACTTGGACTTCATTTCTAGTATACTTATCAAGCAAAACATTGAATTGGATATTTTCAAAATTTCAAACAATCCCAGATTAAAACACCTGCCCAAAGATGGTTTCCTATGCTCTGCAGAACAATTTAATATTTACCTATTTGAAGCAGCCAATTGCGGTCTTGATGAAATTTTTGATGACTCTTTGAAGACTTTTACGGCTTTATCTCAAATAAACCTTTCTGGAAACAACATCAAATCCATCAGTAACCAAGTCTTCTCACGATCACCTAAATTAGTCGAAATCAACCTCTCGCATAACCAACTCATGACTTTGGATGCTAAAGTTTTCGAAAAGAACAAGGATTTAGGAAAACTGAATCTGCAAGGCAATCCGTTGAAAGTATTGTCTGTTGAAGTATTTATACATACACCTATGCTCACATGGTTGGATATGAGTCACGGTGAACTGACAGCACTATGGAAGTCCGATAAGAACCATTCTACCAACCTTGGTAACTTGAGCTTCTTGAATGTTTCACACAATCGCATTTCTGAAATTAAACAAACAGATTTAGACAGCCTTAAGAAATTACGTACTTTAGATATCAGTAACAATTTACTTGCATGTAGTCGGGAGTTTGAAAACCTTATGTCATGGTTGAGCGAGAAGAAGGTTTCTCCCAACGCAAATTCCGCCAGTATCGCCAACTTGGCTAAAGATAATAAAGACGACATTGAAACATATAGCTGGGAATTTCTCACCAAAAAAACTTGTGGAAGCAGTGGTGTCATTGTTCATCCTATTGAGCCTCTACCCGCAGCTGATGAAGAAATATGGGAAAGAATTGACAAAGATACAGTTGGCGATTTCGATTTAAAAGACACTCTCGATGATGGTAAAATCGCAGACGATACAAAACTCCGCTACGATAGTGAAGCCGATGCTGATGAGGACGAAGATGACGCTGACGACGAAGAGGAAGAAGGTGATGAAGATGATGATTCCGAGGAGTATGACGATGATGACCAAAACTTGGACCTCAAAGTCAAACTTGTGGAAAAACCAGCTCAGAAGACTGAAGTGAAGTCTTCTACACATGCACCAAAAACTGAAGAGAGCCGACAGGATAAAATGAAAATCGACATCAAGCTGTTTGAAAACGATAACTTCTACGATGATTTGGAACCTGAAGTATACGTGAACGAATCCGTTCAAGAGTCTGAACATAGCAGTTACGCATACTTGTGGCCTATTTTGATTGCAATTTTAAGTGCTTTACTGCTCCTTATCGCTATTGCGAAGGTCGTGATGGTTGTGTGTGGAAGAAGGAACAAACAAATCCGGTACAACAGTGCCATAATCGCCGCTATGAGTCACCAGGGGCGTACTAAGAAAGACTGCGGATTAGTGTACCAGCAGCTATCGGAGGATCTAAAAGGCCCCGCAACACCCAAGTTGAACCGCTACGCTCCGTTACACAACGTGTCAATAAACGCGTCCGGCGTGCAGTCTTACGAGAGCAGTCCTTTCCACCACAGCAATATCGTGCCGGAAGCGGTGTGAGCACAAATGTTACACTACGTTTATACTGTGTTAACTCTTAAATAAGCAGTAAGTGATAGATGAAGCGCTAGTAATCATTACTAACAAAATTGAGCATTTCAATAGTGCCTTCAAATGATATTTTTCGAACAATTTTGAATAAAGTACCAAACTAGCGCTTTGTATTATTAAAATAACAAATCGAAGTCAAATTCAACAAATTAATTTAAGATATACATAATTATTATATATTATACAAATTAGTTGTTAGGATTATTTTATGTACTTAAATTTATTAAAAATTAAACACTAATCACCACGTCTTTATTTATTTTAAAAATAGCACCATTAATTAATGACTACTCTTTGATAAATGTTAAAAATTATATTACATTCCTATAAAAATATACAAGCCAGAAAATTCTATATAACAGGCATAATTAAACTTGATATACTTAATAGATAGTTAACGAGTCTTCCAAAATGTGTTGCAAATCTTCTTTTGTTTGAGTCAAAGGAGTCAGTTTCAAGAGGCGGTGCTGAAAATACAATTTATTTGATATATTCTTTGCAACTGAAATACATTATTTATATAGTCTCTAGTGCTACTCATTATGGGTGGAAAACTAGTTGATAACCAACATTTAATTATAGTTCCTCTCCCCCCTGGACCGCGGAAGCGTTTAGACGTGTGCATTCTATTTGTTTTATAACTTAAAAATCAAATTAAAAATAAATTCCGTGCGAATAAATTAAGGTGTGTACCAGGAGCGCATGAGTTGCGTTGCAGTAAGTGCATCTGTGCGAACGGGACAACACTTGTGAGACAGCTTAAGTTGTACGCTCCGTCTGCGCGCATCATCGATACGCAAGCTTTGTAAGTTGCCGTAATTCATAAGCGATAGCGGGTAGCGGAAATTTATAGGGGGCTGGTCCAAGTTTATTTTTTCGTGTACTCTGGTGTCATCTTTTGTCAGAAATATGCCTCTTAAGCGCACACCTCCCAGCACCCCCACTCCCGAAGACTTAAAGGAAGCTAAGTTGAACGCGCCGAAAGCTTCTTTTTCGGGCTCCGCGCCAGATTTATCTAATGAGGAGCGAAGCAATGTAACTATGAGGCGCAAGCAGGATGAGTCCTATATTAAAAAATTCATAACCGAAATTAAGGATATGCTTGCTAAAGCAAACTCTCAAAATGAAAGTAAATTCACCTCCTTGCAATCCTCCATGAGAGAAATCTTGACACAAAATACACAAATAAAAGACTCCATTGCTTTTGTCTCTAAGCAGTACGAAGATATGAAAGCTAAATACGAGAAGTTGGAAAAACAGAGGAATGAGGATCGTCTGTATATTGATCAGCTTGAAAAGAAAATCGAGTCGCTGGAACGAACGTCTGCCTCAACTAAACTTGAACTAAGAAATATTCCTAAGATTACCGGTGAAAATAAGGATAGTTTATGTAAAATTGCTTCAAAAGCTGCAGATGTTATTGATTTTCCCATACAGAAACAGGATATTAAGGATATTTATCGTACAAAAAGTAAAACTGGACATGGAGCAATTATTGTGGAATTGGGCAGCGTTATATTGAAAGATGGTATTATTGAAAAGGCACGCAAATTTAACAAAATGAATTCTGCTAACAAATTGAACACGGCACACTTAAGTTTGGAAGGACCAGCAAAGCCATTTTTTATTTCAGAATGTCTATCACCCTGCGGAAAACGATTAAATTATCTGGCTCGTGCATTTGCTCAGGAAAATGGATATAAATTCTGCTGGACCTCATTTGGAAGAACCTACCTGAGACAAGATGAAGGTAAACGGCATATTAGAATTGATAGTGAGGGTGATTTAAATAAACTACGTCTAAAACAATGACTTTTTGAGGCCCCCAGGAAACTCCGCCGGCCTACGATAACTTTCCTGTTTGTGAAAATCCGGCACTTAATTATTGTTTTTATAGATATTATTTTATTTTTTTATATATTATATTATTGTTTTACTTTATATAAATACTTATACTCTGTTCATTGTATTGTATTTTACATAACTAAAAAATTATACATTCTTAGTCTAGTGATCATGTTGAAATCGAGATCTTATCTTTGTAAAAATGTCAGCATTTCTCAGACACGAGTAGCTGCGACAAAAAGCTTAATATTTTACAAATGGCTAGATTTATTGATAATATAAATAATGATATTGATAATATAACAGTGGCAACTGCCTACAGTTGTGATATAAATAATTGTAATGATTTAGTAAAAAAATCAGGAAACTCCCTAAAAATTATAACACAAAATATCCGTAGCGTTTACAAAAATATTGATGCATTCTTGGCACATATAGCTCGTCTGTACTTTGATCCAGATATAATAATTTTAACTGAATGCTGGTTAAACGACAATAAACCCATACCCAGTCTCAAGGATTATAATTCTTATTTCACAAAAAAATGCTTAAATCAAAATGACGGTATTATAATTTATGCTAAACAAAATATAAATTGCGAAATTGAAGAACCTAATCCTAAAGATGCTAACTTTCTGCTAGCTAAAATAGTACCAGATATTGTACTTTTAGCTATTTATAGATCACCATCCTTTTACTACACTGAGCGCTTTTTGAATGCTTTGAATGATATTGTTAAATCTATAAAATCTAAGAATATATTTTTAATAGGTGATATAAATATCGATATAAAACCTGGAAACGGTGACAGAAACAGTAACTCTTACTTAAACTTAACCAGCGAATTGGGTTTTCTGCCAGGCCACACATATCCAACACGATTAAGCAATTGTCTCGATCATGTAATGGTTAAAACTGTTTTACAAACTAGTGTTATAGTTATAAATTCCACCGTAACTGATCACGACTCTATTCTAATAAATCTATCCCTTAACAGTAAACGGACTAATACTCAGTGCCCTTCCATTGTTGAAAGAGTAAATTTTAGTGAAGCTATAAAATATGTTGAATTGGCTGATTTTACTTTTATGACTAACAAGCAAGACGCCGAGTCTGCTGCGACTCGATTTGTTGAAATTCTGTCATCTGCTATTAAAGCTAACACTGAAAAAGTCCGTGTACCCAGGCGCAAAAAATCTCTTAAGCCCTGGATGACTCCGGGCCTACTTCGCTGTATCCGTCACCGGGATAAACTGCATCTTAATTTAAAAGGGGACCCCCAAAATGAAATTCTTAAAATAACCTATAAAAGGTACAGGAATTTTTGTTGCTCATTACTTAGAAAATTGAAGCGCGAACACGATAAATTCTTATTAAAAAGTGCAAAATCAAATAAAGAAACCTGGGCTGCAATAAAATATGTCACCGATAGTTCAAGTAAAAAATCTTCTGCCGATGAGTTAATTAGGAATTGTAACGCATTGGATGCGGTTGAGGACATAAATAGTTATTTTTCTAATGTTGGTAGAGAGCTAGCTGAAAAACTTACAGGGTGTAAGTATAACTACATATGTACAAGATCTAATTGCTTGACTAACTCCTTCGTACTAATGCCACCAGATGAGGTTGAGGTGGAATCTCTCATCTTAAGCTTAAAAAATGATTGTGCCACTGGTTGGGACTCTATACCAGCTCGATTTCTAAAAATGGTAAGACATGTCATTGTATCGCCGCTTACTATCTTGTTTCAGACATGTTTTAGGGAAGGCTGCTTTCCAAAAGTCTTTAAAAGGTCTCTCATTACTCCTGTTCACAAGGGTGGGGCACGGGATTGTGTTGCAAACTACAGACCGATTTCTGTGCTTACAGCACTATCAAAAATCCTAGAAAAGATGCTTAACGTGAGGTTAATACAGTTTTTAAATCGGTACAATATTCTGTCCAGCTCACAATTTGGTTTCAGAATGGGTATGTCAACAGAAGACGCTGTGGGTAGCTTGATTGGGTTTGTCACAGAAAAACTTGACAGGAAACAAAAGTGCCTTGGTGTCTTCCTCGATCTTGCCAAGGCATTTGATACCGTCTCAATACCCATACTTGTGGACAAATTGGAGCGAATTGGAATAAGAGACTCAGCCCTGCTTATTTTTAAAGATTTCCTTAGTGGTCGGGTGCAAAGGGTTAAGATTAATAATTATATTAGTTCCGACGCAAATGTAACTTTTGGAGTTCCGCAAGGCAGTATTCTTGGTCCAAGTATTTTTCTTATTTACATAAACGACCTATGTAATATGTCCCTAACTAGTTGCAGGTTGTTTACCTATGCCGATGATACGGCTATAGTTTTTTATGGGGACACCTGGACCGAGATACAAAATATTGCCGAAAGCGGACTGCAGAAGGTGGCTAGATGGCTCAGGGAAAATTTACTTACTTTAAATATTTCTAAAACTTCGTATATTCAGTTCCAAACTATTAATTCCCATATGACTGATATTAATCTTAAAATACACATATGTGTCTCTGAGCGCAATTGTACTTGCATTAATATAACAAAATCCAATACCATTAAATACCTCGGTATCGAATTAGATAATAAACTGAGTTGGCTTCCTCACATTGAGATTATAACGGCACGCACGCGAAAACTAATCTGGACATTCAAAAAATTACGTTATGCCGCGGAATTTGAACTACTCCGCACTGTTTACTTTGCCTTAGTAAAATCGGTTATTGGATACTGCGTGAGCGTGTGGGGTGGAGCGTGCAAGTCACATCTAATTCAGCTTGAAAGAGCCCACAGATCTTTACTAAAAGTAATGACTTTCAAACCCTACAGATTTTCAACCACACTTTTATATAAACAGTGTGAGCTCCTCAGTGTTAGACAGTTATTCGTCTTTAATATAATAGCCAAACAACATGTCCATACCCCTTATAACCCAGAGGTTTGCAGTAACAAACGCTGTATACCAAATGTACTCCCCACAGCAAAATTCCGTACTACCTTCGCAAGGCGACAACGAGCATATCTCTCAGTCTTTCTATATAATAAAAAAAACAAAAAATTAAATTTCTACCCTCTTTCACTACATGACTGCAAATCAATTGTTAAGACTTGGCTTTTGTCCTTAAATTATGAGGAAACAGAAGATCTATTTAACTAACATGCTACAATAATATTTTAGTTATTTTGATTCATTAATTATGTGTATAATTTATATATTTATACTAGTGTTACATATACCCATATGTAAAATGTATAATTATGTATATTTATGTATTATGTATATTTATGTATTTTAGTATTTTATGTGTATGTACCTATTTTATTACCTATTATATTCATTGTAATTTATACTGAAACATTTTTTTTTAATATATGTTATTTTTGTTTAAGTATATTATGTGTAAGAAGATAATTAGATGTAATATCTGGAATTTACAAACGTCTATAAAAAGTATTGTCTTGTAAAATTTTGAATAAGCTCTCTTGACACTTGTTACGAATTATATTGGGAGAAGCCACTGACTCCTGAGATACAGGCACTAAAGCCTAGTTTAGGTGTCAGAGTCTTCATAGGATTTCTGTAATTACAAATATGTCAATAAAGATTATTATATTATTATAGTTATATTATACAAAAGGTCAATAAAAGAAGCCAATTTAAATAGCATTAAATTAAAGCTAGCTCAAAAATTAAGTTATTTGACCTATTACTAAAACTAATTTTAAAACTAGACTGCATAAAATATTTTTGTATTCTGTATTCAAGGATTGCTTAAAGCGGAAAGGATCGCGAAATAAAGTAGTTACTTTTTAAATAAATCTCTTTATATATAAAATTCTTGTGTCAGAATGTTCGTTACCATACTCCTCCGAAACGGCCCGACCGATTGTTATGAAATTCTTTATGCATATTCAGTAAGTCTGAGAATCGGCTACTATCTATCTGTCAAAACCCTAAGTGATAAGGGGTGTCCACCACAAAATTTTATTAGAATTTTTTATGATACAGCATACAAAAATAAATACAACCCCTAATTTTCACCCCTCTACAATCAAAGCCTATTTTTTTAATATCGTAGAAAGTTATTTTTATGGAACTAAAAAAATATTTCCTAGAAATAATATGTACAGTACACGGCAAAACAATCGTTTGTCGGGTCAGCTAGTAATTATATATAGAGAGTAATAATATATACACAATATTCCTCACACATTACCTGTGGTAATGCTCCTTTGACTAGTTGTGGTATATCTTCAAGTGTATAACCAAGTCCAGTCAGACCATTGTCAATCTTCATCATTTCCATGTATTTCAATATTGTATCCGACAATATCTTCCCAGCATCTTTTTGTTTTTTGCCCGAAATATCTGTTCCTAGGAGATTCGAGGCCTCTAAATGTTTGTCAGGGTCACTCTGAGCCGTGAATTGGAATACAGCTGGTGCCGTTACGACTACTGATAGCCCATGTGGAATTATTGGATCCTTTCTAAAAGATGCAATTTCTTGTTATCTAGAACAATCTAGTTTAGAAATATCTCGTCTAGTATCTAAAATGCTGGGTCAGCACTATAATGCCGTTCACAGTTCGTTCTCGGTCCGATTTTGGTCTGGTGAAATATTCTTTTTCTTTGGATTCGACCAGACCTTCGCTATTATAGTATTAACACACATTGTTTTTCATTCAAAACCCATAAGGAGCCGTGATCGGCATTATAGTGTGGATACAGCCTAATTAAGGTGACGGTGGCAAAGTGCGCCTACCGGGCAAGTGCACCTACCACAAATATCTCGAAAACTACCGATTTGATTCTAGTAGTGACACCTTATATCGATGCTACAAACTAAATCATAGTTCTTGGTGAAACTCACATATAGCTCTAGCCATGTGAGTTCGAGACACGAGCCATTTAATTTTCACTGATATTCAAAGTGGTGAGGAGAGATGACTATGGCGTGATCATCGTCTTAAATCTCAAGAAATCGAGTTTTTACCGATATACGAGTGAGGTAAGTGCATAATTTAAATATTTTGCTTTTAGATTCTGACTTTATTTCATTCCTATCTAGTAAAATGTATATATTTCTTGCAAGTTAAATATTCAAACCTCAAATTTATATAGTTGGGGAAGCGCGCCATACTGACTTATTACATGGCGCACTTCGCCGCAATCCAGAGGTTACAAACTTTTTAAAATGTGTCTACAAAAGACTAGTAAAAGTCACAATTATTAAATCATTATTATTTTATTATTTATGATTTTTGTTTAAGATGGGGCGCTATGAAAGAAAAACTGAAGGTCCTTCATGGTCCAGAGAGGCTTTGAATGAAGCAGTCGAAGCTGTTCGATCGGATAGAATGTCTGGGAATGCAGCCGCATCAACCTTTGCTATCCCAAGAAAAACTATTATGGACCACGTCACAGGTCGAAGGGGCCAAAAATTATTAAGTCTAGGCAGACCACCAGTATTTAAATATGAGACAGAAAAAATGATGGCAAAATGTTTGCATATAAAGGAAAAAAATGGCTTCGGCCTGACTCGTACAGAATTTCTAGATATTGTTAAGGAATATGTCAAGCAGCACGATCTAAAAACACCTTTGAACGATGGTACTCCCGGCAAAGATTGGTTTTCAAGCTTCAAAAAGCGTTATAAGTTATTAATTAAAAAACCGCAGGCTGTAGAGGTTGCTCGTAAGAATGCCGCAGACCCATTTGTCATCCAAGAATTTTATGATATTTTAGACAGAGTGATTGCCGACTTAGGGCTTCAGGACAAG